>MJUU01030468.1:0-36168 GCA_002080025.1 Modiolus philippinarum
TGGTGTTATGACCTTTGAAAGGTTGAAAGTTCTTAGTTTTTATACGACCGCAAAAAAATTTTGAGGTCGTATAATGGTATGGTGCTGTCGTTGTCGTCGTCGTCGTCTGTAGACACTTTTGTTTTTGGTCAATAACTTAAGTTCCAGTTGATCAATCCTTATGAAATTTTAACACAATGTTCCATGGCACAAAAGGAAGGCTTTGAGTGGTTTTAGATTTTGTGGCCCCTCCTGTTTTTAAAAAAAGGGGCCAAAAAGGGAAAAATTGGGTGTATTCACATAATTGGCTGTAGAATTTTTATTATTCATCAGTTTTTGATTGGGTTTCTTTCAGTGTGGTCCTGAGAAAATTTCCAATCAGTAGTATGTCAACGGATTTCACGTCCCATGAACTGTTCATGAGATAAATAGGGCCCAAAAGGGGCGAATCTCAAAAATTTTATTTTTTTATTTCTAGTCCGATTTTGATACAGTTTCTTATGAAAAATTAATATGGTGTTTAACTATTAGATATCTGATAACATGTTTCCTTTCGGAGCTTTGAGGGGCCATAAGGGTCCAAAATTACTAATGTGGAGATTACTTTATATTTTTATTTTTCATCAGATTTCCATGGGATTTTTTCTTTAGATTCCTCCTGTCTTAAGCTTTCAGTAGTATGTCAACAGATTTATCGTACCTATGACAGTTTCCGAGCTGTAATGGGTCAAAGGGATTAAATTGAAATTTTCCGAAATAAGCAAAATCTTTATTTCTCATTGGATTTAAATGTTTTTTTTTTATTCCTCCTGATGTAGCTGCAGTAGTACGTCAACAGATTTAGAATATCTCTTACAGATTTTGAGCTTTCTGGGATCAAAAGGACTAATTTCTAGTTTGTGTCCAGCTAATGTTTTCCATTCGTTCCGTCCCCAAGTATTCCGTCCCCAGTCGTTCCGTCCCAAGTAGTTCCGGCCTCAAGTAGATCCGGCCCCAATTTTAAAGTAGTTCCGGTCCCATATTAAATTGGTGATTAACAACCAACACGTTTTAATGACTCTGCTTGTTTATGCAAAATGAATTTATTAATTAAATTAATCATTTGTTTAATTAATTAAACTAGTTAGCTTATCAGTATATCAAGAAGCCAATTGAAAACGGATGTTTTCTTAAAAAGGGGTGATTAGTGGGCATTAAATATTAAGAAATATAATTATTGACTTATTAGTGAGTTAATAAAAACTTTAACTACTTTGATGTTTCTCTTGATTGCAAAATCACAATTATCAGTTCAATGACGAACGTCTTAGAAAACATCTTGCATGTTTTGCAAATCATTAGGCAAAAAGGAAAAAAAAAACACAATGAAGCAAAACAATTGTTATTCTTCTTGTTCTTACCTGTTTGTTCACGACTAATGAATTAGAAAATACTGAAGTTACTGTACATTTAGTTTCTGCAGATGGCCATTTCGACAACTTATCAAACTCAGCTGAGGACAAGCTATGCAAGACGGGGTACTCCTTAGTTTTAAGCAAAATTTGTAAAAAGTAGATAAAGCTGAAAAGGAACAAATAACCAATAGGAAGGTTCGCGAATCTCATTAGTGATGTCATAAAATCTAATTTACATATGCAAATTAGCATTTTTGGTTGGCAAAGTTGTAGTAAGACCACTTTATAACAATGTAAAAGAATTTTTGATCTTTTGTCATTTTTTCATTATCCGTCCGATTTTGGATCTGTAAAATGCGTAGTAAACTTTAACATTTTCATATTTTTTCTGCCGATTTACTTTTTTAAAATTTTGTGCAGAAAAATTTTTATGTGATTTTGAAAATTGTCAAAATTGCCGAATTTTATATACTTTACAAAATGCTAATTATATAGATATTGAAAATAATTTTATTCAAAGAATTAATACCCTGTATAAGTGTAAACCTTCAAGAATATCAATCAAAAAAAAATTATCAAGATACCTCAATCAACAATTTCGTAGGAGTGAATTGAAAATGACATTTTTATGACCCTTATTAATTATCACGATTTCTTGCCAACCAAATTAACCTTTTCAAGTCTGTGACGTCACGGCGAACCTTCCTTTAGTATCTAAATCAAATTAAAGCCAAATATGCCAATTTTATAAAAACAGGTGGACTGTCAGACACCCCTCATTTTCAGACGAAAATGACCTCAAAGCAATTTTTGTTTTTTAATTTCCAAATCGAGATCGAAGTAAACATTATGAATGTTACCATGACAATTATAAGTTGTTATGATAATCAATAATGTGATAATATAATATTGGGGACGGATCAACTTTGGGGCCGGAACTACTGGGGCCGTAACAACTGAGGCCGCAACTACTTGTGGACGGAAATACTTGGGGACGGAACTACTTGATACCCAGCTAATTACTGTTTCAGTCTCCTTATTGTGTCCATATAGTTACTGCTAGTGTTCACATTCACTTTGTATTACACTTGTTCAAATTTCAATGGTCGACATGCTGCGGTCGTATCATGCTGCGCTCCGCGTAGCCCTTTATTATACCCCGCCACACGTAGTGGCGTGGTATTATGTGATACCCTCAGTCGTGTGTCCGTCCGTCCGCCGAAGGTTTCCGACTGATAACTTTTGAACGGAATGACATACAGTCTTCAAACTTGGCATGTAGCTTGTTCACCACAAAACTCATGTCAAGTTCGAATATGGGTTCAGAGGTCCAAGGGGTTCTGGACTTATGCCCCTTGATACTTCGAAATTTTGTGAAACGTGGCGGGGTATCATGTAATCCACCATTACTATTTTTTACCAATAACTTGTAAATGAAAAATGTGCACAGTCTTCACACTGTAGTTAGTATATATATTAATAGTTTTCCACAAAACCCGTGCCATATTAAAATTACACTCAAAGACACAAATTGGTTCTGAAGTTCTGCACCTTGGAACTTCAGAACATGGCAGGTATTTGGGTTTTGTTTCTGAACAATAACTTCTGAACACAATTACATATTTCAGAAATTGTGAACTCATGACAAAAAAGATTATTGGATCAATAGTATTAGGGGCTCAGGAGTTCAGCCACGTGAACAAAATTTAATTATGTCTTCAAAATTGGTAATTAGGTTGCTTACCTTTAAACTCAGTCCAAGTTCTATTTAGGTTTCTAAGGATTAGGGCTGTTTTTTATTTATCTCGGTTTTCAGGACCTATTATCTATAACAGTACCCATAGCACTTTGAAACCTATACCAGTTGATGCAGATGCTTAAGATAACCCAAATTCATCTGCCTAAAACATTTCGAGATTGGCCCTAATCCTTAATATAAGTGAAACAGCTATGTGATATATATATATGTGGGGTAATTTTATGCGTCTAAAGTGATTAATATAGGTGTCAAAGCATTCAATGCCATTAATTAGAACGACTCAGTTCTGGCAAGGATGTATATTTAGAACGTCCTTGGTTCTGGTCAATCCTTAATATTGGGAACATATTGCTGTGCTATATAAAATTCTGTATATTGGTAAACAGTGAAAGGATATGGATTAAATGCATGAGACAAAGTCTCTACAATGACATGGTAGAAACTAACATTGGAACAATACTTTTATTGTTGTTTTTCATCTTGAAGTCGCCATAAGGCCTTCAATAACGAGCTTTGCTCATACCTCATAGTGAATTCAAGACGGCACCTAGTACAGGTTTGAACGGAATTCATTGCAAATTATCGAACAGCACCACATCCACGTTTTTGAGCCTTTGGATGTGGGATCGTCAACAAACATAAAATGATTTAATCAAGTAAATATTAATGAATGACTGTCATCTATTGCCCGACAAAAGCACTATCGTCCAAACTTTGGACTGGTGAACAAATAAACTCTGGGCGCTTATCAAGTCCATTGTAAGAAAACTTTGCATTATAAAATAGTGGTATGTGGGCACTATAAACAGTTGGTCGAATGATATTTGGAAATTTCTGTCAAAATAAAATGCCCAAATTTGAAAGTATGATAGTGTGTCCATATGAGTCTTAAGGAAAAAGTAAGCCATCATGAACTGAAATATACACTATACCTCTCTTGCACGGGAGCAATTTTCAAAGCATTTATGTGTACAATTATGGAGATCGTTCACAGAGAGATTTGGACTGATCATTTTTCATCAGCAGTAGCAGACTTTTCCAACTATGAAGCAGTAGCAATATGTAGCAATGAGCATATGAGCACAGTCGTAACTCTTGCTACCCCCAGTCTTTTGAACCACTGGCACGAGTAACTCGTGAGTAATAAATAGTGCATTTCGTGTCGTCTCAACTGGCCATTCTCAAAAGTCAACTTGCCACCATCAAATCAACAGCAGTGGGCATTATAGCTTACTATCTACAACCACCAAAAGCAGCCATATAGTGGGTGAATTAAAAAAAAATGGCACCAAGAAAATTTTTTTTGGCAATTTTTCAAACTGAAATAATCATTTTGATTTATATGTTCCTGTATTGTACATAGACCAAAGTTTTATAATTCAAAGCCACATTGAAACAAATGAAGACATAAAAAAGTTTCATATATTTTACTGGAAGAAAAGCAACAAAAAAACTTGAAATACCTTCTATTTTCAAAGCACTGTACTTTTAATATATTTTTTTATCCTAATTGTTACTGGTGTATCAGTTTTGCATTCTGGACAAAAGCAACCTATTTATCTATCAAAAACTCAGCAAAAAATACATTTTTATGATAAAATTGATATGTTTTATTTATTTATGGATCAAAAAGTTTTTATTCCAATAAAGTAAGTCATCATGTAGATTCAAAACCTGAATTTTATAAAAATATAATGAATTCTGAACATGAATGCAAAAAACTTTATTCATTTACCTCTTTTGAAAAAAATTACATTCTTAAAATTGCTTCTTTTTCTTGCTAATATGTTGCACTCCAGACTTTTTAAATTTGTCATGAATTTGCCTGCTCTATAAGCCTTCCTGCACTCCTTTTTGTAAAAAAAAATGATAAAAATATTTCACATAAATAATACCTATTTGAATTTTTTTTTTACTAACCACAGAAATTTTTCTGTTTATCAATTACACCATCCATTTTTGTCTGGAGTGCAACATTTTAAGTTTAACAACTAAATTTTACCCATATGTTACTTTTTAAAAACTTAAGATTTATTTTTGAATTGAAATAGGCCTGAAGAGTATTTATACAAAAAGCTGGGTGAATACACTAATAGCTGATTTAGGGCAACATTTATGTTGTCTGGAGTGCAACAAGTATTGACCATAATTTTAAAAAGAATATTTTTAACATAATCATAGAAAAGACTTTTGCAATATTGATATTTTAAGAGAGACAATTAGATTGATTAATTTGAGGCAAATTTGAGCCATTCTTTCAATATTTCAATATTTATTTTTTTGCTTTATAGCTCAAAATGTGTTTTTTAGAATTTTGATTTGTGATATTTGTTTATTTGTTATGTCTACAAGTTCCGAAAATATTAAGTAAACTTAGCAGTTTTAAATATAGACATGTAGCTTATATTTATTCATGAAATTATAAACATTAAAGCCAAAATCAATGCTGCATTTTGATTCTTTTAACTGCATAGTGAAAATGTTGTACTCCAGACATATTTCTAAAACCTAACACAAATTATAACTTGTAAAGTTTTTTGGAGGAAAGTGTGAATGAAGAGTAAAGGTAATTTTCAAGCTACCATGTAGATTAGCTAAGGATTGTCTAATCCAGCAATAACCATGAAAACCTCAGCATAAAGATTTAGAAAAAAAACTTGGGAAATGACCGAAAATCAAATTGTTTTATGTTTTTATTGTCGTTTTCTTGCCCTTTTTGTTGAAACTTTCTGGTATTTTGCTGGTTTAACCAGCCTTTTAGTTCTTGTGTATGTTATTTTGACTATAATCTTGATTTTTTATTTACAATCAAACCTTGAAGTAGACTTACCATGATTGAATTAACAAAAAATTCAGAAATGTGTCTGGAGTGCAACATATTGATTATGTAGTTGAAACGATCAAATTAAATCATCAGATATGATTTCATGTCTATAATATCTTTTAAAAATGAAGCTTAATATATATTTTTCTTTATTTTAACTTATATTTATTATATAACTTATATTTTAACTTAACAGTCAGCAATATTCATAGGCCAGACAAAATAAATAGAGCATTTCTTAAAAAAAAGAATGTGATTTTGCTATTAAGTGCCTACAAAAAGAGTCTGAAATAAAATAATGACCCAGTTGTTCTTTAAAATTGTTGCAATGGTTACACTCTTTCAAATAATGGTTATTTGATGCTTAGATTTTCATTTGAACTGTTAAGAATAAGCATTAATAAACTAAAAATACTGTTGCACTCCAGACAACATAAATATTGCTCTCAATTAAATTATAAGTGTCTCTCTGAAGAAAGGTTCCATTCTTGGGTGAATGTTCTTTATATCAATGTTGTCTGAATCAAAGAACAATAGTGGATTAAAAATCAATATACAGGGAAAGAGCACTTGTTAAACTTCAAATGTTGCACTCCAGACAAACAAGGGTGGATGCATTTAATGACCCATCAGGGGGTGGTGTTGTTATTAAAATATTCAGTATCATATTTTTCATATGGAATTAATATTTTTCTACATTAATAAATGTAAATATGTAATTTTTTCACACATAGAATTTTCACAGTATTCATTTATTTGCAGTTTTTCCATTTTTGCTGTTGCACTCCAGACATGGGATTCCAATTGTTCTTGTGCCAACTGCAGCAACACATTTGCTAATATTCACAAATCAGATACTGAATTCCTAACTCAAGATGTTGAACTTTAAGTGAAAAGTCTTACTTTTAAACNAAAAAAAAGTGGTATTAAAAAAATGTCACAAAAAAAGTGTTGCACTCCAGACATTTTTGGCATGTTTTTCGGGCATAACTTTTTAACCAATACAGATATCTCCATGAAATTTTACATGGACATGCAACATACCTCTACACATTAATTGATATAATTTTTTGTATCAAAACTTTAACAGTTCTCAGTCTAGATAACAAAATATGCATGGTGCCATTTTTTTTTAATTCACCCTAGTATAAATAAATAAAACACCTATATGTGAGTACATTTTGACACTGATCTTTAACCTACTGACCAAAAAAAAATCAAAAGTGTCTTCATTGCCTCTATGAATGTGTTTGAAGTTATGTTCTGGAAACCAAAGTTCATATGACCTTGACCCTGGACCCACTGACTTTCATAGGTCTTAAGTTTTCCTCTATGTACGTTTCATTCAAATCTATAAAGACATTCTGAAGTTATGCTCCAAATACCAATTTGTGGCCAAAATTGTAACTTGTTTTAAGTACTACACGTGACCTTGTCCCATGACTGAATAACCCAGTGAAAAAATATGTGTCTTGCTTCCCCTGTTTAGCTTTCACCTTTGTAAGTTTCAATCAAATCGACAAAGGCGTTCTAAGGTTATGTTTTAAAAAAAAAACAAAAAACAACAAACAAAAAACAACAAATTAGGGTCCAGATTTTGAATTTCAAGTGATGTGATCTTGACCTTAGACTTACTTAGATCTCGGAATACTTATATAAGTGTCTTCCGTACCTCTGATGCTTTCCTCCATGTAAGTTTCCGTGATTCAAATCCATAAAGACATTCTGAAGTTATGGTAAGAAATCAATTTTCAGCTCACATTTCCATTTTCTGACCTCGACCTTTGACATATTCAGCCAAAATTATGCCCCGGATTTGTTTTTTGCCCTGTCTGTCCTCAACCTCAATCTTAACCTGGCTCATAAATTTTGAATCAGATGTGATAGGCCCTTCATATTTGGTATGTAGATTGATAATGTAAAACTGAACATAATTTTGCAAATTTAACTACGGTATGATCGAAGGGTTTTGTAACCTAAAGTCACACAAATGTCTTTCGGGAACTAGCTCATATAATGTAGGTTGATATATAATCTTTGTAGTTTCCATATTTTAATAGATGACATAGCCGAAGCATTTAGTCTTCAAAATTCGTAATTTTGAACACTAAATGCTTCGGCTATAACGGTCAGGACAAAGGTCAAGGTAATAGAGGTAAGAAGGTCAAAATCTAGATTTTGCTATAGCTCCTTAATTACAATTGCTAGATGCTTGATATTCTATATGTGAATAGATCAGATAGAGCTTAGTACAAATTGACCAAACAAATTTGGATCAGGTCAAAGGTCAATGTCACTGAGTGCAAATTTGAAAACTTTAACATTCATCTTTTCTTTTCAACCAGATGTGATAGGATCTTCATATTTGGCTCTATATTGATCATATAAAGCTGAAAATCATTATGCAGATCAAAGGTCAAGATCAAAGAGGTAAAAAGGTCAAAGTCTAGATTTTGCTATAGCTCGTTAATTACAATTGCTAGATGCTTGATATTCTAAATGTGAATAGATCTAATAGAGCTTAGTACAAAACAAATACTTTATTCTGGCAAACCTTTCTTAATACAATAGTATACAGAATTTTCTAATTATAGCTGGCAGTCCTTAGTCATGTGAAAGTGATACAAGAAGTGTGTTTAAAGTAGAAACAAACATATGTACCGGAACATTGCACAAACAGTAAAAATCTACCGAAATGTCAGGATCAAGTCAAAGGTCACCGAGTGCAAATTCGAAAACTTTTAACAAAACCATTAACATTGACCATGCTAATTTCTTTTCAACCAGATGAGATAGGGCTTCATATCTAGACTGTATATTGATAATATAAAGCTGAAAACCATTATCCAAATTTCATTGAGGTAAGATCAGAGGTCAAGGACACATAGGTCAAAAGGTTAGAATTTATATTTTGCCTTTAGCTCTTTAATTACTATTGCAAGAGGCTTGATTTTCTATATATAAATAGATCTGATGGATCTAAGTACAAATTCATCCAAAAATCTGGGTCAAGTCAAAGGTCAAGGTCAGAGAGGTCAAAATGTCAAAATCTAGATTTTGCTTTCAGCTCGTTTTGTAATTGCTAGATACTTGATATTCTAAATGTGAATAGATCTAATGGAGCTTAGTACAATTTCACCCAATTTCATGATATTAAGGAATCATTATACATTCATAATGTCTACTAAGCTAGTGTATATTGTACTTTTTTAGCATTAATTTTTTATTGTAGACATGATTGCTACTGGAGACATAGTGTTTCACAAACACATCTTGTTTCTTGTCTATAATTATTGTCTCGCCCGCGAAAGTCGCGGAAAGCGAGACATAGCCGTGCAAAGTATGACGGCGACGGCGAATTTGAAAACCCTTTGATGTAGGAACATCATATTTGGTCCAGTGGAAGTACTAATCAAGTGCTACCTGACGGACATAAAATCATGTGACCTTGACCTCTATTGCACGTTTCAGTGACCACGTTAAGTTTCTCTGATTAGATCCATATCTCAATAACTGTAAGTGGTAGGTCAATAATATTTGGTATGTAGGTTGGTCTTGAGTAGTACATGTCAGTCTGGCATATGGCTTTTGTCTGTGACCTCAATTTCACGGTCCAATGAACATGTTAAGATTTTGTGCTTAGTTTAGTTTCTCAGTAACTCTAAGTGTTAGGTCAATAATATATGGTATGAAGTTGGTCTTAGGTATTGTCCTTGACCTCAATTTCACAGTCTAGTGATTACAAAAAAAAGGAAAACAGCAAACACCTACAATGGCCAGGAACTACAATCAAATGCCACAATTTACAAGCAAACTGCACCAGAAAAACAATAATGAAAACAAGAGACAAACATAAATAACGATAGAAACTTTTGTCCTTGACACCAACTAACTATTAATTAGTGAGCATGTTAAGATTTGTGATTAGGTCATTTTCTCAGTAACTATAAGTGATAGGTCAATGATATTTGGTATATAGGTTGGTCTTGGGTAGTACATGACAGTCTGCTGTATGGCTTTTGTCTGTGACCTCATTTTCATGGTTCAGTGAGCATGTTGAGTTTTCAAGTATCTATTAATGTATGGTCAATAATATTAGGTATGTGGGTTTGTCTTAGATGGAACATGACATCCTGCTATTTGGCTTTAACCATTGACCTCATTTTCACGGTCTAGTGAACATGTTTGGTTCTCCAGTATCTATATCAATGGTAGGTCACTGATATTTGGCATTTTGGTTTTTGGTATAAATAACAGTTTGCTATATTGCTTTTGTCAGCCAGCATGTTAAGTTTTCTGAATTAGTCAGTTAGAGTTTTCACATCTGTTTTGCGACCAAGTAGGGACGGGCGATACATCAATTTGGGTCCACACTTGTGTGTGAACTTGATCTTTGACCTACTGACTTTAAATTCAATAGGTGTCTTTCTTAGATTTGAAGCTTTCATTTGACAACATATATTTGTTTACCTAATAGAGGTTCCTTTGAAAGAAATATTATTACGGAAAAATTGTTCAAAAACTGTGTAATATTGGTTCCATTGGAAAAGAATTTCAATGAAGCCAATATTATACAGTATTTGTTCAAATTTACGCTAAATGTTATATAACAATTGTTCCATAATAATTTTCTCATTCTAGAATAAATATATTATAAAAAATTTCCGTTCTGTGACAATCAGTATAAGTTTCATACAAGTCCTTCTAAATCCTCTCTAGGGTATTCTGAAGTTATGATCTGTAAGTAAGTAAGTAACTAAACTTTATTTTAATTTACATAATTACAAAGCAAAATGAGCTGATCAGTAAAGCTCTTTAACCGACTGATATTTGTAAAACAAAACAACTAATAGTTACACAACATAAGCATAGCACATTGATTAAAATGAAGCACACATGCAAAGCCAAACATAAAATCAAATGCAATACAGGTATCACACGCACATATAAGATATTATAAAAGATGCACATATATTATTTTAGACTACCAACTATCAAATCATATGATCAAATAGATAGATAGATAAGTTTTATTTAAAGTCGGCAAGACAAATAACAAATAACATAAGCACTCAGGTAGTTTTGAACCGACATTACATACAAACATACAATACACAAAAATATACATGAAAAACATATGCATGCAATACACATAAAAACTACCAAAACGCTACAAGCACTACATAATAAGACATAATAAATAATACATAATAAATACACATGCACAAAATGTCAAGCAAATTCAAGCATATGAAGCATGCAGGCACTTAAAGCACTAAAAATACTAAAAACAAAAGCACAAAATTGGACACAGCAAAAATAAGGCCAAAACATTTATATAAAAGCAGTTGAGCATCTACATGTTATAATATGTATAATGAAACAGAATTATAAATTTGGTATGCTATTTTTTTTTAAAGATTTTAACTATAGTTTTGACATGCCAAACAGGTACATTCTTTTCCATTCCAAAAAGATAACTTGAGTTTTGAATTGATTAAAGTTTGTAATTGTTCTTTAAAAATCGGGGAGTGAATTCCAAAGTACTGGGGAAGACATCCTACCATATTTTGAAATATTGACTCTAGGGACCTGTAAAAGATTGGAATAACGAAAATTATAACTACTTTCTTTTTTCTGTATTAAATCGTTCAAAACAGGTGGTGATAAGTTGTGGAAAATTTTAAAAGTTTCAATAGCTATTGTTATAGTTCTTTTAACCTGCATTGTTGTTATTTTAGCTCTTTCTAATAAAATTTCATAATTTGTATTATAGTCATCAAAATATACAAATCTAAGAGCTCTTTCTTATATTTTTTTTTCAATTTTGTTTGTATTTGATTTAGAGCAAAAATGCCTAGATAAAGGACAAAAATTGAAATTTGATTGAATAAAACTGTAAAAGATACTTAATCTGTTCAATTTACTAGGATTTTTACTAATTCTTTTAAGAATATTCAATTGTTGAACTGCTTTCTTACAAAAGTTTTTAATATGAAAATCAAAATTTAATTTGAAATCAGTTTCAACCCCCAAAAGTTTAACCACATCCTCACAGCTAATTTTTGCTGTACCAATATCAAAAACAGGAGCTCTTTTGTTTTGTGAGTTGTATTACCCACAGCTATTGCCTGAAACTTTTCGCGATTAGCTTGGATACAATCAAAATCAAACCAACTTATTAAAATATTACTTTCTGACTGCAAAACACTTATTATATGACTGAAATCTGGAGAATGAAAAGATAGCGTATTGTCATCTACATAATTATATAAATCCCTTTTTGTGTGAAGTAAAAAATGTCATTTGTGAATACATTAAACAGAAGTGGACCTAAAATTGAGCCTTGGGGCACCCCCTTTTGAATTTCTGCCCAGCTACTAACACAATTACCAATTCTTATTTGTTGTTTCCTATTTGATAAATATGAATATAAAAGGTCAGTTGCATTTTTCTTTAAAGCATATGTTGAAAGCTTACAAATGAGAATATCGTTGGGCAAGCAGTCAAAGGCTTTTTACAAGTCCATTAGGATAGCAGCAACATATTCGTTATTATCCAATGCCTGTTTCCAGTATTCCAGTAATAGTGTTGTTTTGCAACCATGGCCTTTCCGAAATGCACAGAGAGTTATCAAAAATATTGTTAAAATATATACAAAGCTGTACTGATAATACCTTTTCAAAAATTTTTGACGGAATTGGAAGAATACTAACTGGTCTATATATAGTTACTTTTTTGAAACGAGTCATTTTTCTTAAACAGTCGTGTAACTTGAGCCTCTTTTAGACGGGCGCATTACATTTGGGCAAAATCATAAGCGTGACAATGTCACGTTTGGGCAAATAAAGTAGTAACGTTTGGGCGAATCATATTTTTGTTACCTGAGTCTATCATACTTAAATTACAGGTAAGAAAAGGTAAATTAGTTATTGTTTAATAAAGAAAGAACTATCGGAGGAAAAAAGAAGCAATAATCGGGTGCAGAGTACTTTCACGCTCATCTTAACCTGGGACTAATATAACAGGGATTTGAAACATTCACATTTCTTACAATTTCGGTGTCTCGGCAGATTTAACTGTAAATCGTCGTATTTCTTTGGCATTTCTCTGTTGAAACATAGGAAAGTTTTAGTACACTTTACAGCTACATTTTTCCACCGAATTTAATACAAAGAACACCATTTTATAGAAAAAGATTGCTGAAATTTTACGACCTCTATACACAAGAAAACAACCCCTGGTGCCATTTATTACCCAGTTTTAATTAGGATTTCATTGTTGTGTGAATGAAAATTTAATGTTGTAAATACACGATAAATCAGCTTTTAGGCAATTTTTTTAGAATAATTTTATGTTGAGTAAATCAAAAGTTACAGCCAAAAATTGTAGCCTGGACACCGCTTTTTATTCGATCAAACTGGTTTGTTAAATAGTTTCATATCCCAGTCTTAACGAACAATTTTATACGTCCCATCCGACAATATGTATTTTCATAAATATCTGTGTGTTATAATCAAAATATAATCATCAGCTTATAGCTAAATACAAGCTATTGAAAATCAGAAAATAAAAAGAACGGGTTTGATGGACATGGACAAGAGACGAAAGGCGAAAACTGCACCAGAAAAGAATTCGTTAAAAGTGTTGGCTTACAGGTTCAGAGCCACTTGGCGAATATATACCTGAACTTCCATACGATGACACTCACCGTGTACAACCGGTACCGCGAGAATTTTACGAAAATTATTTTTTGCCTAAACGTAACATTTTTATTTGCCCAATTGTATACTTATTTTTGCCCAAATGTAATACCGATTTGCCCAAATGTAAAACGCCGCTTTTAGACGATTTGGAAAAAAAGAAGTTTCAATTTGTAAATTTTACAAGATTATTGATAGATGGCACCATTGATGCTTTACCAAAGCACATAAATAAATTAAAATAGACAGAATATACAAAGATCATACATGCAACTATAATCACACGGACACCGTATTTAGATATTATAATGTAGCGTTTTTAAGAAATACTTTAATATTTTTATCTTCTTTTAATATTTTGGTTAAGTTTTCATACAGTAAATTATTGTTATCAGTTTAGGGGTTAATTAGTACAGATTTATTTCATCACACATATTTAGGTAATTAGGTATTTCACAATTATTTCATCAGATTCTTATCAGTTATTTTGGGGTTATTTCATAATTATTTCATCAGAAAAAGTTCTAGAAAATCTATTTTAAGTATATTGGTAATAGGGCAAATATTAAGAGTATAAAAGAGAGAGAGAAAGGGGGTAATGTAGAAGTCGTTGAGCAAGAGTTATTGAGAGCAGTAGTGCTAGAATACAAATTTTATAGGTGAGCCTGAGATCGGTTGTATATTTTTGTACAAATGTTAAACTGTTGAATTTACATGATTATCAATACAGTTTTGAAATTTATATCAGCGACTTCGATTCTTTATTTATCTGAATAAGTTTGGAGAGATTACACTCAGGATCCAACAAATTTTATGTAACCAGGACTTTCCAGAGCTACCAACATTACTCTTATAACAATAAACACATAAGAGGATACACATACATATACATAAAAAGTAAATATATATGAAGTTAAAACATACAGATACATGAAAAAACAGATAAAAAGCTAAATAAAAATATAAAGTTCAAATAAGCAAAAGCAAAAAGCAGCCTGCAGAGTCACTATACATAAAGGATAAAGCAGTATGAACAGCAGTCTGTCAGACTACCAATTTTTCAATTTCTGTGAGTATATGCGATGTTGAGCTTTTACCTTCTGACCCCAACATCAAATTATAGTTGTCTTCCATAGCTCTATTATTTCCTTTAAGGTAGATAGACAGTAATATTCATATCCATGAGATTTTGTTGTAATATAGTACGTCGGCACAATTGAAGAACCAATCCTACTTACCCGAAATCTGTAATAAAAAGTATGGGTCACCATGCTTGCTTTTTCTAGAATTGAGATCAAAGTTTGCTCATTTTTAGCCATTTTTTCACCATAATTTACATAGAATGCACGGGGAAAATATGAAAAGGCAACTTTTAGCTTAATGGAAATGAACTTTTTATCCATGAGAATTTGATGTATTTTTGTGAACAGGTAGTTTATGATGTATTTTACTGGTTACAATAATAAAATGTATATGTCACCATGCTTTCCACGGAGATATTAGCAAAGTTTCCGGATCAAACATTGTTTACGGGAAAAGGGAGTTAATTAGCGGCAAACTAAACGAAATGTGACGTTTCACATTTGTCATTCAATTATGACGTCACAAACGAAAAGCCGTCATATTACTTTTCCGGCACGAAAATCAAACCTACCCCGTATCCGGCTCTTTATTTTTCTAATGCGCGATTGAATTGCGCAGCGCAACAGTGTCTATCTACCTTTAAAGGGCGCCATCACCTAGATTCGGGGCGCGCGTACTTGTCTTAGTGTAACCCAATTCAGAATACTGACCGTTTCATTCCCCGGCATAGTGTTGTACCCAAAACGTGAACGATGAACACACATTGCCCAATTCGCCATTTATAAGACAATACAACAAGCAAGTTGATCTCGCCATCAATATTTTAACATTAAGTAGTACCAAATGATACATTGTCGTAAATCAATCAATATGTCCCCTCTCTCTCTTCTTCTATGGCAGGGATCCCACTCACAGGCACTTGTTTCATAAAAAAAAATCAGTCCGGGAGGGACTGATTTTTTATGAAACAAGTGCCTGTGATNCACATTATCATTCATATTATATAGAGCTGTGTGCAACACTATTACCGGTATCTATATACCTAATGTATCTTACCTGTTGCAACCTTATCCTTCTTCTATCTATTTCCTACCCACCTAATGTTCATCATGTACTTTGTTACAACTCTAGATTTCCTACGAGGAGGAATGACCCGGTTACCGAAAGCTATATTTTTATATAGCCTAGGTGGCCGAGTGGTCTAGGGCGCTGGACATAGTGCAGGCGGTGTTGCCATAGATGACAACAAGCAGGGGTTCAAATCCAGCCGAAGACCTTGTTGGATTTTCCGATGTTAACAGGTTTAAAAAGATGATTTTCATCACTGTTGGCATTCAGAACCATATATTCTACCTTTGCAGCTCACCTTACCAGCACATTATCATTCATATTATATAGAGCTGTGTGCAACACTATCAGTCAGGGGTCCCACTGCATAAAGTAAAAACTTTTCACCAGCTTTAGGTTAATTATATTTACTTAAAGAAGTAAATAAAATTAGCATTAAATTTATTTACTTGTACAAGTAAATTTAGATAAAATGCAGAGGTTTTCTCCCTTCAGTGTCTCATTATATAAATTTTCATAGGATAATTAATAATTTTTTATGAAAGTTTCATTTCTGATCTTATCTTTTAAGTAAAAATTGATTAGGGGCACAATGTTTTTTTGGAGGCGCAAGCTAGCCAAAGAATAGTCCTTTGGGACTTTTAACAGCTGTTAATATTGAATTAAGTGGTCTACAACTTGGATCATTATCACATCAAGATTTATCACATGATGATGCTTGTAATTTGGTTTCATGTGGTCTGATAGGGTGAACAGTGAGCCTGTAATAAGGAAAGCCTGTTATGGAATAAATATACTGCATATTTCAAAGCTTACTTGTATACAGTTTTTACTTGTAGAGGTAAATAGAATTTTTACTGCTTGAGGTAAATAAAATTGACTTTAGTAAGTGAAATGATTTCACTTTATCCAGTTGGATCTCTGACTGACTATTATCAATAAAATTTAATTCTCTCCACTCTGTTTTATTGCTTTTTATCACAGTGATAGTATGCCTGTGATTTTATGTCTAAAGGATTAATATTTACGTCTCTCCAAGTGATTTGTTATGGTATGTCTCTTTCTGTACTGTATGCACTTGATATTTGACATGCAGTTGCGTCTTGGGGAGTACATGCCCATAAGGTGGCCCTGGCCCCTTAGTCGCGCATGAACAATCACTAAGTTTTTAGCAAGCAGTTTGTCCAGCCTATACCAGTAGTCTTAGCCACTTGATATTTGACGTACAGTTGCGTCTTGGGAAGTACACGCCCATTCCATGCCCAAATGGTGGCCCTGGCTCCTTAGTCACGCATGAACGATTACTTTAAGTTTTTAGCAAGCAGTTTGTACAGCCTATACCAGTAGTCCTAGGCACTTGATATTTGACATGCAGTTGTGTCTTGGGGAGTACATACTGATTCCATGCCGAGATGGTGGCCCTGGCCCCTTAGTCACACATGAACGATCACTTTAAGGTTTTAGCAAGCAGTTTGTACAGCCTGTACCAGTAGTCCTATCCACTTGATATTTGACATGCAATTGGGTCTTGAGAAGTGCATACTGATTCCACACCAATATGGTGGCCTTGTCCCCTTAGCGTGCATGAGTGATCACATCATTTTTTTTCCAAGGAAATTGTAGGCACAGTAAAAGAATTATATTTTATTTTTATTGCTGCTGCAGTAGATCAATGTGCAAATTAAGACGATTCAAGGGGTGGGCGAGACATATCCTGTGTCCACAGTTTATTTGTAAGGGCAGTACATTTGTATATATGAAATGCACAATCTTTGGAAATGACCTTTATTACATCATTCCTGTAAAATTTGGTTGAATTTGCTTCAGTAGTTTCAGAGGAGAAGATGAAAATGTGAAAAGTATAACGGACGGATGATGGAGGCCAAGTGATTGCAATAGTTTGAAGTGCCAAAATGTTCAGTCTTTATCCAGGACTACAATTTTAACATTTGTCTGGCAGGTTCAAACCTCATGCAAGATGGCCGCCACAAGGGATCTTAGTTTAACATTGGACCCTAAAAGAAATATCCTTAACCAATTGAACTATTTTGATTAAATTTGAACATAATAATGTAAACAGGAAAATTTTCATGACAGATTTATTTTTGCTTTTTTCATGCTAAGAAGTGAAGCAGGAAAGTAAAATTGTGACGGAATATTTTGATCCAACTAGATTATTTGGTAGATGGATCAGCAATCACAGATTTCGATGTTGTGGAAATTGAAATTTATTCAGATAACAGGGAACAAAGACAGCAGGAAAATGTCCTTGTTCACATTAGTCCTTGGTTGTCCCCTTCAAATTACGTGATTTTTATGCCCCGCCACGAAGTGGAAGGGGCATATAGATTTACCCTTGTCCGTACGTCCTGATGTTAAGTTTTGCATTTAGGTCCATATATTGGCAACCTCTTGTGGTATTTTGATAATATTACATTAGTACATGCACATTGATTAGTACTATCAGATTCACTAACAATTAGGGATCCATGACCTACATTTTACGCTTGAGTGACTTTGGTTTAATTTTGCGTTAAAGTCTATTTCTCAACAACTACGCATTACAACAAAATGATGTTTCATCAAATTAATTGCCTTGATGAGTACTACCCAAAACATTGACAGTTAGGTGGATTTGACCTATATTTTACGCTTGAATGACTTTGGTTAAATTTTGCGTTAAAGTCCATTTCTCAACAACTAGGCAATTATAACAATATGATGTTTCATCAAATTAATTGCCTAGATGAGTACTACCCAAAACATTGACAGTTAGGTGGCTTTGACCTATATTTTACGCTTGAGTGACTTTGGTAAAATTTTGCGTTAAAGTCCATTTCTAAACAACAACGCATTATAACAATATGATGTTTCATCAGCGACCATGAACTAATTTTTATGCCTGATTGACTTGGGCTATCTCTTATGAAAAATTTGTCGGCGGGGCATCCCTGTCTTATAGACACATTCTCTAGTTATGTTGATACCTCATCCAAAATTGCCACCAGCTTGGAACATAGTTTCAAATTGAACTAATATGCAAATACACATATATTCTCCTCTGAAACTGCTTGAACAACTTTGATAAAATTTGAACAAAATAGTCCTTGGGTGTTCCCCTTCAAAGTTTGTGATTTTAATCCAAGATGACCCCCTCGGGGAACATAGTTTGACATTGGATCGAATGGGAAATGCATTCAAAAATCTTTTGCTCTTGAACAGTTTTAACAATTATAAACAAATTTGATAAAAAAGTCCTTAGGAAATCTCCTTCAAAGTTTGTTATTTTTATTTTCCAACCTTATCCAAGATGGCTGCCAGCAGGGAACGTAGTTTAACAAAGGAACCTCATGAACTTATGATAAATATAATGCTTTCAAAAATCTGTTCTTCTGTAACCGTTGTAAAATTTTAACCAAAATTGATCAAATAGTACTTGGGTGGTCTCCTTCCAAGTTTGTGATTTAATTTTCCACTTACATACTCTAGTCAGCAATAACTTTCACTTAGCAAATTTAAAATTTTGAAACTTTTAAAATTCTTTAAATGTATACTTTTTATTTTTACAGCATTCAACAGACAACAGAATTTGTACTGGCCAGAAGTATTTGAATAATTTTAATACCTAAATTTATATATGTTGAAGAGATTTGTTCAAAGAATAAACCAGATTTTTCAGTTGAAAAAGATGTCTGAAGTTCTACCAAGTTCTTCCATTGGAGAACAGGTAAATTTTACACTAAACTGTATACATATATTTTAGCAATTTGATATATGCATTATATTTGACAGTTTTATGCAAACATAATTCATTCTGCTGAGTAGAATGTCTCGATATGTAAATACCTTACTGTTTATTCAATGATAAGTACTAACTATTGCATTTAAGTGTTGTGGAAGTATCCAAACAGAATGAGTACACTGCTGGAATGAAACCATTATTACACATATACTGTAACAGTGAAATTTTTTCCACAACATTCTGGAATCGCTTTCTGAAGATAACCTAAGATAATGAACATTAATTGATTTACTCTCTTCATATAGGGTCTGTAAATTTCGTACAATTTTGAAACTTCAGGGTACATAAATTGAATCAGAAGTTGCTTTTCAACAAAATATATTATGTTTCAAACAAAACATGTGAATGTCATAATTCTAAAACGTCATTTTTTGGTGGGAAACGTTTTTGAATAATTTTTATCGTCAATTCTCGTGGTCACATGACGAGACTTACAGACCCTATTCCCATCCTGTAATGTCATGAAAAATCTGAAAGGAAACTTTGCAAAATACGGAAGCATTACAATACCATTCGCAGAATTAATACTGAATTTATTGCAATTGAAGAGGGTTCTAAAGGGGATGTTCGTGTATGATGTTCGGAAAATAAAAATTGACCATGTTTGATATACAGGAAATAATTCTTATATTTACCATGTGCAAGAAATAGTAAAATAAAATATGATGTTAAAGACTTTTATTGATTGATAAAAAGTGCATCTGGTGAAATAACATTAATTTCCGAGACATTACAAATCTTAGATTGGATTAAGCAGTGAAAAATAGTTGGTGTATGCATTTTCCACAATATCCCTTCATGTATGGAAAATAAATGTTCAGCTGTACAATGTACACTTAATAAAGATGGACGGATACGTTGTATGAGGCATATGTCATGTACTATATAAATAAGTCTCTGAAATTGATTGGTTAAAAGACATCACAAGTTTACCCTGTTTATTCCACTTTGGATGACTAAGATAAAATACAAGGTCAGTGGCAGCCATTACATGGCGACACTGTTGAAATGTTGGTACTTTTGTATCTTTTTTTCATATTCATTATTCATATATTTACTGGACTGTTGGTAGGATGTAAACATTACACAGTATGTTAGAGACCTAATATGGTATAATACTGTCAGTAAATTAAACATTGGTATATGAGCTAAGCTCTCGCTCCATATAGAATTTTCTCATCATGAATGTACCAATTTAGATCAATAACAGACTGTGAGAAGAGCTACTCGTGGCCTTCGGGCAATCCTCCATAAATAAATAAAGCATTAAATTAAACAGCCTGTGTAATTGATAATACAGTGGAGTTGGTTTATAACGAACAGGTTTATAACGAAATCAGGTTTATTAAATCCTCAGTCGCAAAACTATTAAAACAACGTAATTTTGAAGACTTATTACAAATTTTTTGTAACGAAATCAGGTTTATAACGAAGAGAATTTAAATCCAAACAGTACATGTATTTTGATTGCACAAATTTAACTGATATAACAAAAAAGATTGCCTAACAATTCCAAATCATTTACCTGTCTTCTGTTTTGTGCAAATCATCTCATATTTCAATGGTAAAGTGCACCTTACACTTCAAAACTTTGCTTTTAAAACTTTATACAGAAATCATATTTCACACTGACATTTACACAAAAAATTTAGAAGTCGATTTTTGGAAGTTGGAAATTCAACATGGTTTCTCTTATAATGAACGATGCTTATAACAAAATAAAATCGGGAGTCCCTTGGAATTCATTATAAATGAACTCTACTGTATATGTGTAGATATATCAGATTTAGCCCTTATGTATCATATTTTATAAACCTTCCAAGACAAGTGTACACAAAATAGTATGATAATTATCTCTTTTATCTCTTTCTTATTAATCCAAAATATTAGGAATTGTATGTTTACATGATAATATTTTATTTGATTATTTAGAATGACAAAGGGAATAAAAGAGAAAATGAAGAAGAAAGATCTGACCCCTGGAAGAGACAGAGGGTAAGGTGTCCTGAAATTAGGACAGTATGTTGTAGTGTATTGGGGATTAATGTTTGTCTGGAAGAGACAGAGGGTAAGGTGTCCTGAAATTAGAACAGTATGTTGTAGTGTATTGGGGATTAATGTTTGTCCGGAAGAGACAGAGGGTAAGGTGTCCTGAAATTAGAACAGTATGTTGTAATCTATTGGGGATTAATGTTTGTCTGGAAGAGACAGAGGGTAAGGAACAGTATGTTGTAGTCTATTGGGGATTAATGTTTGTCCGGAAGAGACAGAGGGTAAGGTGTCCTGAAATTAGAACAGTATGTTTGTAGTCAATTGGGGATTAATGTTTGCCAGAAACAAGTTGTCTATTGGAAACCATTACTATCTATAGTAAAACAAAAATTTTCAAAAGTAGAGTTTTTTTAGAAATGACACCTGTCTGTCAAAAAATGATTTTTGTGCAGGAAACAAGAGATGTATGTTCAAAATAAGATTCCTGTTGAAAACAATGGTTTTCTACAAGAAAACAAATTTATGTCTATATATGAACCAAGAGTTTTCTCTCTGAAAGAACAGATGTTTTGTAGGAAACAAGTTGTCTGTTGAAGATGAGCTGTCTGCAATAGTGATTGTCTCACCATTCCTCCAAATGAAGCTAACTTAAAGGAATTTTACCATTGTGCAAAAAATGTATGCATGTCTCCATGTCTTTTAATGATTGATTGATTTATTGTTGCTTTAGCAATATTTTAGCTATATCTTGGTGTGAACAGTTGATAATATAGTAATAAATATACAGTTAAAAAGGTCACTTAAAAACATACTGCAAAGGTTTATAAAAGATAAAATCATATAATAGACATTTTAAGGTAAATAGATTAAATTTGATGAAATTTAAAAATTAGATAATATAATTATATTGAACTATACAAATTAACAGCTTTTAAAAGTTGAATACTTTTGTCACCAGCGACTTTTGTAAATAATTCTTTAAGAGTATCAGCTGTATAAAATGTGTGACTTGTGTTGTTTTTTAATGAAAGGATTTAAAAAATTAATGAATAATAAACCACCAGGGACGGGCAATGCCAAAACAAAAATAAAGATAAAACCACACAACTAACATCTAAAAACAGTAAAATTTAACAAGGAGAGAATAGAAACTGACCAAACATTTTGACTTTTAAGTTTTTTTATTAGTGACAATAAAAAGGAGAGCTAATTAGCTATGGCTGTCCAAAATTGTCTTACTAATAATCAGACTGTCCTGGGTAAAACACAATCATATAAAAATCAATTTAAAAAATAGTTAATTAAATAATTATGGTATAGTTGGATGATAGAGCTTTAATTTGAAACTATATAGACTTCACTGATAAATGACATGCATGCATTAGCTTTTTTCATGGGTCGTAAATATTGTACATTTATTTATAGAACTCCGTCGTTATATCCCCACTTTTTGGAACTTGCACAATTTTTGTGATATGTGAGGTTAGCGATATATTGAGGGGAATAAATAACAGAAATTATATAACTTTCAGAAAAGGGGACTCAAATATTAAGTGGAACTAAGTGAGTAGCTGGCATTAAAGAGGGGTGGTAAAACGAGGGAGCACTATGTATGATACAATGAACAGATAGTTAAAATTATTTGATACTTTATATTTGAAGATTGAAGTAGATGGGAAAAGACTGCCAAAGAGGAAGATAGCCATGTTGATAGGTTATAATGGGAAAGATTATTTTGGATTACAGATGTAAGTAGATACATATTTAACAAGGAGGGGGTGGGGTTGAATCAGATTATGCTTCAATCTGTCTTTCTCTCGGTCCATGAGTCAGTGCTTGTATTATGTTATGGAAGGTTATTATACCCCCTTTGTTATATATACAAAGTTTGGGGGGTATATAGGAATCACCTTGTCTTGCCGTCTGTCTGTCCGTCAATATACCTTGTCAGAGCATGTTCTCCTAAACAATTGCTTGGATTTAAAGAAATTTTACACAGATGTAGTACTCCACCTGAAGATGTGCATGAAGTTATATGGTTGCTGCCCAAAATTTTGAAGGGGAGAAAATTTGTGGTTGAATTTTTTCTGAAAAAAAAAGAGGAAATGAATCTTGTCAGCGCATGTCCTCTTAAACATGTATTTGGATTTGATGAAATATTTTTCAGTTGTAGAACACCACCTGAAGATGTGCATGAAGTAATATGGTTGCTGCCTAAAATTAGGAAGGGGAGATAATTCTTCTTTGAATACTTTCTGGTAAAAAGGGGGGCAAACCTTGTCATTGCAGGTCCTCTTAAACATGTATTTGGATTTGATGAAATGTTTTTCAGTTGTAGCACACCACGTGAAGATGTGCATGAAGGAAAATAGTTGCTGCCTGAAACTTGAAAGGGGAGATAATTCATCTTTGAATATATTCTGGAAAAAAGGGGACAAACATTGTCAGTTCACGCATGTCCTCTTAAACTGGTGCTTGAATTTGGATGAAATATTACACAGTTATAGTACATCACCTGAAGATGTGGATGAAGTAATATCGTTGCTTTCCAGAATTTTGAAGGGTAGATAATTTGTCTTTGAATTTTTTTCTTGATAAAAGGGGGAGGAACCTTGTCAGTGCATGTCCCCTTCAACGAATACTTGGATTTTGATGAAATGTTACCCAGTTATAGTATACCACCTGAAGATTTGCAGTAAATAATATGGTTGCTTCCTGAAATTTTGAAGGGGAGATAATTTGTCTGATAGTGAAGGGACGATTATCGCCTACAACGATTAGATGGTGTTTGAACTTCAAAAATGTTACTAATCGATGTAAAAAATAATAATCAGTTATTTCTGATGTTGCTGAAAAATATTTTGGTGTGTTGATTTCAACAAATGCTAGCTTTATTCAGCAAAATATTTACGAGAGATGGCAATAAACATGCACAATTCCTTTTTCAATTCTCTTCATCATGTTCAAGGGGAACATTTAACTTCCTGTGAATGGATATGTCTAAATACCGAGATCTTGTTATATATGAAAACTATTGGACCACAACGAACCCAATAAATTTGTAAAATACAAATGTGATAAGACAAAGTAAATTGACAAAATAAGATTATTATTAATAAATTTCAATTAAATAAATGAGTCAGAAGGATAACTAGGCAGTCGGGAATAAAGTGTTTTATGGTATTACAAAAGAACATAACGGAGTGTGGAGATGTCAGTCTTGTCATTTGTGAACAAATTTTTAATTTATATCATTATGTTTATAACAGATTTTCATTTAACTCACTCGTAACATATACAGTGAATACTGCAAATAAACATAAGTAAATAAACATAAATAAAACAAAATTAAGAATATCATGAATATTTTCATTGTAAAAAGCAACATTACAGAAAATCTGATTATGATAGATTATTAATCAATTATAGCTGTCCGATTATTTACAATATCCCATCACTAGTCTTTGAATATTTTCTGGGAAATGGGGGAGGTATATTTCTTGTGTCCATACTTGTATGGTGTCCACAAATTGTACTGTGTCCAAAACTGCATTGCGTCCAATTTGTACTGTGTCCACAACTGTATTGTGTCCACACTAACTGAAATTTTGCACTTGCCATATTGATTGAGAGTTCAATGAGTGGGGGAATATTTGGCTGTCATTCGGCAACAGCTCTAGTTTACATCAGACACTGCTAATATAAAAAGTAGGTCTTGTCTCAAAACTGGTAAAGATCACACTAACTCATTACCTGTAATTTTGTTTCGAAAACAACCAGAATTTGATTTTACCTATGAGCACACACCATCAATTAATCTGCTGAAGTCAAGGTAAGTGTAACAATTTATATAACAAAGAAAATACAAATATTTGCCCAAGCAACGTAGATGAAAACAAATATTTTGTAGAAAATTCTGTTTGAAATCTTCTCCATTTCAGAAATAAAGGTTTCAGAACAATTGAAAGTGACATTTTAAATGCATTAAAAGAAGTAGGATGTGTTCCAGAAGAACATGCAGAAATCCCTCAAAAGGTTTGTAGAAATTTTAGAAACCTCTTGAAAGGTTGGAATACACAGAAATCTCTTAATAGACATGAAGGAATATACAGAAATATCTCTTGGAGGAACACACAAAAATTTCTAAAAATGTTTTTAGGAATACACAAATTCCTCAATAGTTTGTAGAATTTATCTATTAGATCTCTCAAAAATGAGTAGAATGTGCAATAAGGCAAAATAAAGACATCTCAAAATGTCTCTTAAAAGGTTAGCAGGAACATAAAAATTCCCCAGAAGGTTTGTAGAAATACACAGAAATTCCTCAAAGGGTATGTAGGAACATTGAGAAATTTCAAAAAAAGTTTGTAGAAACATGCATAAATCACTCAAAATGTTTGCAGGAGCAATGAGAAATTTCTCAAAAAGTCTGTAGAAACATGCAGAAATAACTCAAAATGTTTAAAGGAATACAGAAATCCCTCAACAGGTTTAAAGTAGGAACACAGAAATCGTTCAAAAAATTTGTAGGCAAACAAAAATCAATCGAAAGGTTTGTTGGTACACAGAAATCCCTAAAAAGTTTTTTTTTCAATGAAGATCACTTCCTGATTTCATGTCTAAATGTGTAGGTTTGGTAAGGCCACATTTGAGAAGAGCTTTAGAAAGATCTGTGATAGTTCTCAAACTCTAAATGTTTACTTTATTCGATCTAATTGGTTTTTGGGTATTAATTCAACAGAATTGGTAAATAAGCCAACCAAACACAGCATTAGTGATAAAAAAAAAGTTTTGGGGAAGTTCTTGGCATATTTTACATTTGCCAACCATTTGTACACTAACAAGCATTATGTATATTGTATAAAATGGTATTAGTACAACTTAAATATATATGTATATAAATATTTTCATTATACATGTGGTTGCCACTTCTGTTTCAATCAAAAACCTATCAAAAATGACAAAAATTCTACAATTGTGAAAATTTTGCTTTATTTGGATAATTTTAATGAATCTATAAAATACTACCACTCTACTATATTAAAACAATCAAAGTTTTGACCTTTTTCCAAAATCAGCAAATTAGTTGGCCAAAAAAGGCCCTTATGGAACCATGTCCTTTTATGCATCACAGGAAAAAATTACCAATATTCAATCCGGTGTCATGCCCATTGCGCATGTATGCTGTCAACTCAGATATTAGGTAAATGTCAATGATATTACCATCAACCAGATTATTTAATCTTACAAATTTAATTACAAAAAAGAAACAACCAGTGAGCTCAACCTCGACCACAAGACAAGCTGTTTAAAGACATTTAAAATTATAAAATTTATTTATTATGCACCATAAGAAGAAACTAGATTTACAATTTCACACCATAGCTTATGTCGCCCCTGGCAGCTAATTTGATGATTTCATTCTGTTTGCAGCATCAAAATCTACCCAGAATTCAATTTTTGTTGGAATTGGCCATATTGGAAATGTCAGTCATTTCAAATTTTTTTTCAATTGCATCTTGTTCACATGGTCAGAATATGTCTACATCAATTTCGTTGAAATCAGATAAAGTTGAAATTGTTTTACGTATATTGGCAACCATCTTTGAAATAACAGCTGTTTTGAAAAAAAAAATTGCATAAATTCCATCCTCTCATTTTAAAGAACATTTATACACAATATGATCAATTTCAGTAAAGCATATGCTAAGATATTGAATAAAGTTGAATTTTTTAACGTGTTTTTGGCGGCCATCTTGAAAACAGCAGTTATTTTAAAAAAAATTTGCACAGAATCCATGATCTTATCATTATGAACATCTTTACCAAGTATGAAAATCTGTTGAGGCATGTATGAGATAATTGACTGGCAGTTTTTAAACATAAACTGGTGGTCATTTTAAAAACTGTAGCCATTTGAATATGAAAATTTCATACAAGGTAAAACTCAGCATAATGAAGCTTTTGACCAAATTTGAAATTATTTACACAAGTGGAAGAAAACAAAATTCAGATTGAAATTTTTCAATTAGATTACACTTAGTGTATTTGTTGGCCATCTTGAAAATAGTGGCCATGATGGAGTTTTATATTTTGATAGATTCCACCCATTATTCACACAGAGCCTTTCTACAGAAGGTTGTATGAAAGTCCTTCAAGTGGTTTAAGAGATATATGACTCTGATTGTTTGAAGGTACATTTGCAAAATGTTACAAAAATATAGCTAATTGGCAGCCATTTTGAAAATAACGTCCATTTTGAAAAAAAAAGGTTTCATGCACATCTACTTGTGGTGACCCAACTTTGTGCCAAATATGATTCTGTCCTGACATCTCTAAGAACTTGGCCGGACAATATTTTTCAGACCAATAACAATATGCCGTCCAGACTTCGTCTAGGGTGACATATTTAGTATTCAGTTAATTATTTTGTCTATTTTAGATGAGTTTTCAGAGATCATGCAGGACAGACAAAGGTGTATCAGCAGTGTGTAATGTGTTATCGATGAGGATAAGTATAGTTTTCTATGTTACTTACTGGATAATTACCGCTAGGTACCCAGTCTCATGGCTTTTATTAATAAATGTTTTGTTTCCTTGTAATTTCAAGATTAATATGCAGATTCCAAATTTTTTTTAATAAAATTTCAGCATTTTTAATTTTAATTTGACACAAATGTGAATGGCAACATTAGGCATTAGCAATTACATGTAGCCATACATTTCATATAATGTAGATATTATTTGAGAACCATTACACCAAGGATCCAACCCAACCATGTCAACAAAATAAAACTCTCATTCAGTAATGGTAAAATTAAATTTTGAAACAGAAAAATTGACGCACTGTTTATTCAATAGATATAAGAAAAGACAATAGGAATTTTTAAAATTTCAGTCAGAGGCCATGATCTGCTGGACAACTCCACAATAAAAACACAAATGAAAAAAATGATCAAAATAAACATATTAAAGCAATATAGGCTGTATTTCTTCAATTTTTTTGGAAGTTCTAAAAACGCATTGTGTCGTATCCATTTGTCCAGGAAATGATATCAGATACAATTTAATGCATAAAAACGCCAGGAAAACTTCATAATTTCGATTATTAAACTAATTTTAAATGCGAGATTGAAGAGCCTTACTCTGATTAAGAGCTAGAGCTTCTCAGTCGATCTATATCCTGACCGGTTTTGGTCCTTATGCAGACCTTTTGAACCCCTCATTTGAATTTGAATATGAATTTGAACAATCATGGCAGGTGATTAATGTTTTACACCAAACCTGACCTGACCAAGATACTATATATAGTCAACATAAAAAAATGTACCACCAATTGGCAAACTTCGGCTGGGTGATATATGTCTACACTTGACATTTGTGATACGTTTGCCAGTTTACAAACAACTTTTCGGACTATTTTGCTTCAAGATGCTTTGTTTAAAAACAAATCAGGGAAAATTGTGAACAAATTTACTCTAGATTACAACTCTTTCATTTTCCGTCTCCAGCATTGGTTAACAGTTTACCATATGCCCGACTGAGTTCTGATTTCAAAGGAGCTAGCCTTTAATGAATGCTTACTTAATAAAGACAAGGTAAAATTGGTTGAATTCATGACCAATGCAATGTACAGGTTGAATTATTCTTAAATCGATCATTGAAATTTAAAACAACTAAAGCCCTCCCTTATTTAGAAATAATACGAACGTCCTTGGAAGAATAATGTGGGTTGCATTTTATTACATCGGCAATGTAAACAATAATTTATACACTTACCCTTCAATTTTCCATTTGCTCATTGGACGTGATTTCATCTAACCATGACATGTTGTCAGCATAAACAATTCTGTTACGCATGTATCGGGAATATTTGACCTAAGGTCACATGCATACTAATCATCCCGAGAATTCATTCCTTGCTTGCCAGCAATTAATAGATACATGTAACATTTTTCTTTATTTTGAAGCTTTTTATATGTTTTCACAAGGTATTGGACTTGAAACTGGTTAATGTCTGCATACTATAACTTGAAATGATGAATTCTTCTGGAACCAAAAAAAAAAAAGAAAAAATACAGCTCATATTGCTTAAAACAAGTAACTTATCTCATAATACTGTTGTCTAAATTTCTGCACACACTGGAACAGTCAAATTTTAATGTTCAAACAAAGACACTCATCATATCATGATTCATAGATTATTATGATCATGTTTTTCTAGCCATACAGTGATGGAATGAATTCTATTACATGATCTTGCAACTTCATCTTATTTCTATTTTACATGGTAACAGATATTGAAAACTTGCTACAGAAAATTAACAACCAATTACCAGAAAAGGTCAGAGTATTTGGTAAGCATTGACATATTTTACAAGCTGTCATGATCATAAGGGTTAATATAAGCTTAAAGTACAGGTTTTCATAAAAGTCCTCTAAAGAACCGCTGGTTGCATGAAGGTTTTTTTTGCATACCGACTTTTATGGAAAAAAATTCCAGTTCACCAACTTACCATGGTAAAATCAGAGGCATAAATTTCACTTAAACAAGTAACATTTTTAGCAGACAACATTTCATACATTTAAACTCATTCACTAACTGTAGACAGTTTTCATTCCACATATTACCTTTATATTATAAGTGAATAAAGATTTATGTCTCATAAACGACATCTTCATTAAAATGATATTTCCATATTGTCTTTATATTTTACAATTTTTCTAATGATGACATGAATAGAATTATAGATATCTACAAATGGTATTGATATTTTTAATTTTATTAGGTTTATTAAGGACGACCAAAGGATTTGACAGTAAGAATTCCGTGGACAACATACATGTATATCTACTTGTATATCTGTTTTAGGTTATATAAGGATGACCAAAGGATTTGACAGTAAGAATTCCATAGATGATATATATCTATATCAACTTGTATATCTGTTTTAGGTTATATAAGGACGACCAAAGGATTTGACAGTAAGAATTCCGTGGACAACAGAACATACGTCTATATCTGTCCTACCTATGCATTCGCTCCCATCGAAACAGTAAGTATACTGGTAACTCTTAATATTATTGTACTTAGTTATGTTGTGAATGTGAAGTCACAGGTGAAAATTTGATTTAAATGAATTATGAATACCACTATATAATGGAACCCACAATACAGTATATCAGGTTTTTATTTTCGCATGTGTTTAATTTCACTATGTTCGCGGTACACAAGCGGCCGCGAAATACAGCATTAGCGCAAATTTCACTATCCATACAAAATGCATTAGACTAAATATTAAAACGTGAATAATAAACAGCGCGAATTATTCACTGCCCTGTTTTACATTAAAATTGGGAACAAAGGCCAACATGAAAATAACATGATATACAGTACAATGGGAAGCTAGTATTCATGTATTTATAATAAAATTCCCACATTATTGGTGGAACTAAAACTTTTCAAAAAGATAAAATTAAAGGGACACAAAAGAAGAAACCAAGACAACAAAAGATTTATTTCTTACAATGTGAACGCCTACAAAAAATTGAAAATATCACACAGAGAGCAGTGGTTTTTATATGATTTTGAAAGATTTGAAAAAGTCAAATGGACTTACAGCATGATTTAATCATGTCAATCATAGTTCATTTTTACAGTGTATATGATTAATCTTAATTATTTTACTTTGTATTTTAGATAGTCACAGATCAATACAGAATAACAGGTAAGGGGACATAATTTGTATTAATAAAACTTATTCAGAGATAATTTGTACCATGTTGGTCTTAGATGAGATCTTTTCATTGGCTGTGACTGGATTTTAAAATTGATGAAATGTCGGTTGGGAAAATTCAATTTTCAAGAATGGCTATTGTTTCATAAGTTTATATTTATGAATGAAGTTTATGCAATGGTCAGGAGCCTCATCTTTGATCTAATTAAGAAATACAGTCCAACTTTGGTGGCTTGACCACCCATAGGAACAATGAAAAACAATTCCAACTAAAGCAATATCGAGATAGAACCATGTTTAAACGTGGACAATATGATGGCAAAAATGGTTGAGACATTCATGGGGTTTGAGATGTTGAAGTTTTAACCATTGAAATACAACTGTTTATTGGTATTATGCATGTTATGGGGTTGCCATTGATTTGAACATTTGTTATTGGACGATATATCTTTATTATTCAGAACTGATTTGTTCTTTTCACTGATAGTTATGGGATTCAGACCAAAAGGCTGATCTATATATTGTATGATATCTATAGCTACACCGACAATTGACTTTCATACCACTGCATAAGGTCGTAGCAAAAAATATAGATTCTCATCTGCTCCCACATCAATTTTTTGGCTGCCTAAAAAATCATTTTGATTGTTTGTCCAATGTGGATAAATTTCTTTTTGAAATGACAGCATTTTCACCAAATTTGATAAAAAAAGAATGAAATAAAATTTGCCTGCTTGTCCATAATTTTAAGAAAAAGTTGATGAGAATCTAAGAATTATTTTATTATGGTCTTAAGTTACAATTTTATATATACAGTAGAGTTCGTTTATAACGAACAGGCTTATAACGAAATCAGGCTTATAACGAAGTAAATAAAAATCCCCGGTCCCAACCTTATTAAAACAACTTACTTTTGAAGGATTATTACGAATTTTTTATAACGAAATCAGCCTTATAACGAAGAGAATTTGCACCCAAACGGTATTTTAATTGCTCAAAATTTACCTGATATAACGAAGAAAGATTGCCTAACAAACAAACTGTTGACCTGTCCTCTGTTTTGCGCAAATTATCGCAGATTTCATTTGAAAAGTGCATCTGACACTTCCAAACCTTACTTTTAAAACTTTAAACATAAATAATATTCTACACAAAAATTTTAAAAGACCATTTTTTTGGAAGTTGGTAATTATACTTGGTTTCTCTTATAACGAACGATGCTTATAACAAAATAAGATCGGAAGTCCCCTGGAATTAGTTATAAACGAACTCTACTGTATCAAGTTTAGTTATTATTTATAACTCCTGTCATGTTAACTGCAGAGGTATCGTTTTCTGGAAGGAATTGAGTTGGTAATAGTCAATGAAAGGATATGGAGTAAATGTACATGAGACAGAGTCTCGACAAATACATGGTAAAAAGCAATGGAACAACGCTTTTATAAGTACATTTTCCCACTTAAACTTTGTTGGTCACAATACGGTGTATGTGTTTGATTGTACTTGTCATCATATTGACAATAATTTGTATGTACCCACTTGATTCCATCCAGAAAATTACAAGTCCTCAGTTATCCTGAAAGGGTCTATTCTTCTTCAGTGTTATTCTGTATATGGGTGCACTCATTTTATTAGCAAAAAGATGTTGAAATATTTTTTGATAATTTGAGAGTTCACTTATACAACATTATTTTTTTCCACTATTTGGATGCATGGGGAATGTTATCAAGGTCACTAAGGTTCTTTATCCAAAGTTTTTTTCTTATATTTGCAGATGATGTTATAGACCATGTAAATAAAATACTACAAAGATATGTAGGAACACACTTATTTCACAACTACACATCACAGGTGTAAGTATAAACACAGTATTACAGAGGTATGTAGGAACACACTAATTTCACAACTACACATCACAGGTGTAAGTATTAACTCAGTATTACAGAGATATGTAGGAACACACTTATTTCACAACTACACATCACAAGTGTAAGTATAAACTCAATATTACAGAGATATGTAGGAACACACTTATTTCACAACTACACATCACAAGAATAAGTATAAGCTCAATATTACAGAGATATGTAGGAACACACTTATTTCACAACTACACATCACAAGTGTGAGTATAAACACAGTATTATAGAGATATGTAGGAACACACTTATTTCAGGTGTGAGTATAAACATGAAAACTAGAGCTATAACTGTTATTGATCCCAGCACACTGTGTTTGACTACTGTTGTTATAGAACTAGTATATAATTTTCTGAACATTTTGAAATCCAATTATGGTATTACTATTTTTACTATAAAGAATTCAAGGATATATAGTTGTTAGATATAATTTCAAATATAACTGTGGAATATGCAGCAATTCTATAACAAAATTTAACCTTTCCTGAACAGATGAGGCAGACAATAATATTCCTGAATTTTCATTTGAAAGTGTGGGATAATAATACAAAGATATTAATAAAACACAATTTTATTTAAAATTCTTATCTTTTATAGATTATGTATTTATATAGCAGTCATCAGAATATTGTAAAGATTCAGAATGCTGCTTAGCATATGAACATGGTCACCTTTATTTCATGGCAAAAGCAATCATTTTGGTTTTTATAGTACCACATTTGTTTTTGTACCTAGCACTTGTTCTTCAAGTTTTTAGCTCAACTGGCTTCACAAGGACCAATTTGAAACAAAATTTTTGTAAGGTCCGTTACTAAAATTGCCAAAATTTTTCCAATCTGCCAAAGAACATGGCAGCCAGGGCCTAACATAGTTTCACATTGGACTATATGAGATAAAACACATTTTGACTATCTCCTTTAAAATGACTGAAACAAATTGAGCCAAACTTTACAGAAATAATGTATGGAAGATCATTTATTAAGATTGCTGAAATTTTAATGATCCGCCAAAAAACATTGCAGCTAGCTGGGAACATAGTTTAACAATGGACCCTATAGGAAAAGCACATTTTAGCTATCTCCTCTGAAACTACGGAAGAGAATTGATTTAAACCTTAAAGAAATGATGTATCTAAGGTCATTTACTAAGAATGCCGCCAAAAAGCATGGCCCCATGGCCAAACATAGATATACGCAATCACTAGAATTACATCCGTTTCAACATAAACAAACATGGCGGCTCCCAATACATGTTTTCTCTTTCTAATAAAATGTTTTATCAATGACAGCATGAATGGAACATCAAATTAACATTCTCAAATGAATTGAAATTCAAAAGGTAGGTCAAGGTGCTGGACTCTTCTTAACATTTTCCTAATTAACAACGATAATCAGGTCATTCTAACACTTAGAAAAAATGTCAACTCTATCTGTTCGGGAATATAAAACGCACCCCCTTCTGCAAAAAGACATTTTGATGTAAAATCCTGCGTTTTATAATCAAAATTTTTTTGATCTGCCAAAAATCATGGCCGTCAGTGGGGAACATAGTATAACATTGGACCCAATGTAAAAAGCACATACATTTTAACTTTCTCCTCTGAAACTACAGAAGATCAGCGTTAACCAGTAGGCCCAGCAACTCGATATGCCACATGCAGTTGCCTCTCTACAAGTACATTAGGATTTCTTCAGACCATAGTACCTCTAGTCAAACATGGCTGCCAAGAGTGATTCATTTTCTAATTAACTGATAAACCAAGGTGATTGTAATACCAATTAAAAAAAAATTGACAAGAAGGTTGTATGAAAGCTTCTTTATGATGTTTCATCACTTTATAGGGATATGACAGCAATATGGCTGCCATTTACAATTACTCAGATATGGAAAAATCTGCTAAAACCAGAAAGCTAGGTGAGTGATACAGGCTCAGCTTTCTGAGCCTCTAGCTTTTTATGGAAAGTTGATACAACTTGTTTTGTGTTATTTCTAATAAAAATTGTGAATATGGAAAATGCCTAAATGATGGAGTGCCATACTTTTTTCTGAAAAAAAGACCCAAAGGTAGGCTAGCAGCCAAAATTGAAAACTATGTAAATAAAAATTTGACTGTACTGAAAACCTTCTAAACAAAATCACTAAACTGGAAACATGTCTAAGCTGAACCCTGACCTGACTAGACACCTGCCTAAACCAAACCCTTACTAAACTGGGATTTTGTATATACCAGAATAAACTTGAAACCTGACTAAACCAAATCCTGACTAAACAAAAACCTGCCTTAACAAAACACTGATTAAACTAGGAAACTGTATACAAAACATGCTGTGGATCCCTTTGTACCAGTATTTTTGTTTAGAACCTGTGTAAACTGACCACCTGTCTAAATGAAATATAACCTTCAGTCCAAAAAGGTTCTGTTGTTTAGACATATTTCCCTGTTATAATAGTTACATTTTTTTTGCAGGAAACCAACAGAAGCTCGAGCCAAGAGATATATTATATCATTTCATGTAAGTTTTTATGTTGATACAGTTGTTGTGTAGGAACTCTGTTGCCTAGTAAACATGTATAAACCAAAATACATTTCATTGTAAAGAAGAGCTTTAAATGCACAAAACTAGCAATTAAACATTTTATACGATACATACATGTAAATTCTTTTTAGCTCACCTGGCCAAAGGCCATGTGAGCTTTTGCCATCACTCGGCGTCAGTCATCCGTCTGCCGTCCGTCCGTCCGTTAACTTTTATTCAAAGATCTTCTCCTCTGAAACTACTAAGCCAATACTAACCAAACTTGGCCTGAATCATCACCAGGGTATGCTCTTTCAAGTTTGTGATTTTTATGTCCGTAGACTAAACAACATGGCCGCTGTTACTAAAAATAGAACATAGGGGTAAATTGC
>MJUU01030468.1:64415-85632 GCA_002080025.1 Modiolus philippinarum
TCCTGTTTTGTGGGACTTAATTATATTTCCCTTTATTGAACATAGTGAAAATTTGGCACCTGAATAGGTTTTCAGGGGCTTTGGCTACAGAGCTGCCGGGCGCGTCCCCAGGTGGTGGATAGGGGAATGCCCTGTCTTTGCGGGGTAGTCAGGTCATAATACGGAAAGCCTGACCGCGAACCATTGTAGCCAAACTGTGTGGAGAAACGCCACGCTCCATGCAGTATAAAGACCCCTTCTATATTTCTCTAAAGAGAGCAGACGCACTGGGTGTCGTATAGAAGGCTAAATTTCCTGCCCCTACCCATTTCTCCCCTTTTCCAGTGGCAATCAAAAGTCGTTGCCCCGGTTGTCCCTTCCACCTTTATTTCTTTCTTCTTTTACTTACAATTTGTTTTGAATTTATTAACTTGTTCTCGTCCTGATATAGCTGAAATATTGCTCATTGGACGTTAAACTCTAACTAATCAATCAATCAATCTTTGCACTTTTCTCAGCTACTGCTGGGCCGATTTATTTCAAATATGGTATTTGACTTTATATATAGGGGGAATGCGTCGTCTCCCATTTTGGTGACCTTATGATATCAACTTCCTATTTGGCAGGACTTTGCCATTTTTCCCTTTATTGAACAAAGTGAAAATTTCGTTGCACTTTTCTCAGCTACTGCTGGACTGATTTATTTCAAATTTGGTATTTGACTTAATATATAGGGGGAATGTGTCATCTCCTATTTTGGTTGCCTTCTAATATCAACTTCCTGTTTGGCAGGACTTGGCCATTTTTTCCCTTTATTGAGCATTATGAAAATTTTCATCGCCTTTTTCTCAGCTACTGCTGTGCCGATTTATTTCAAATTTGGTATTTGACTTTATATGTAAGGGGAATGCGTCGTCTGCCATTTTGATGACCTTCTTATATCAACTTCCTGTTTGGCAGGACTTTTTATTTAACATAGTGAAATTTCTGTTGCACTTTTCTCAGCTACTGCTGGGCCGATTTATTTCAAATTTTTTATTTGACTTTATATATAGGGGAAATGGGTCGTATGCCATTTTGGTCACCTTATGATATTAACTTCCTGTTTAGCGGGACTAATGTGTAAAATAATACGAGTGGGGTATACCTAGCACGACAACATGGGCAACCTCATGTTGGGCCAAAAAAGATTGATTGCAATCTAGTTCAACATAGTATATAATCAGCCAATAATCATTGAAATTGATTACAATAGATTCAAATATTGTAAGGTTTTATACTTTGTCGTTGCTACAAAGGATTTTGTTTAATTATGTGTGTTTGACTTATTAAAGTATCTATTGCAGATATATAGTATAATCCGAGATGATGATGTCGCAAAACACACAATTAAGGATAAAACAACACTGTATTTCAAAAATGGATAAAGTGCATGAATTGATTACATTGCATTTCAATCATGAGTTGAATATTTTTGATAATAGCAATCTAGGAGAATTTATTCTTTTTTTATATACAGTACAGATGTTCACACATATTTAAACATTAAATTGGAACTGAATTTTTTGATGTTGATCTGCTGAGGTGCTTACTAATTAGCAATGACACTGACAAAGCCTATTGTGACGTCACTTCCTGAAGTGGAGTTACAGGAAAATCATTTCTGATTCACTTGTCAGACTTCTCATTGAGATAGAGGTTGTTTTAAAATATTTCTTCACTCAAGGTGTTGAAATTTCGATTTTTAAAAAGTGAGCTTTAGCAAGCATGTTTAAATAAAAATTTCATTATCCAGATGAAAAAATAACCTATCTGAAATGAATATTTTAATTCATTGACATGAAAACAATGGAATGATATATAATACATGTACACACATAAGATGATGTTTTGTGGCTTTATTCTTATTTATGAAATTACTGACAAGAACCATCACAACACTATACCATGTTGCTGTAATTTTCAAGTTCTTGTCAATCAGACAAAAAAAAAGAGACATAGCAAATTAAATGGAAATAAGCAAAAAATTGACAGAATTGTAAATAAAACCCCCTTAACTAATACAGTATGATGCAGTGGTTAGGAGCTCTACAGAATCATCAGTTTGATGTGGTTGTTGACGAAGAGGAAAGAGATAAACGTTATGCACGTATCAGAGGTCTCACTAAACTAAAACAAAATGTAAGTTATTACAGCTGTGTATTTAGAAATGTTTTGACAATGTACATTTTTTGAACTGCAAATCAACAACACTGATGCATGCTTATGATCATTATTCTCCCATATTTAGGTCTATAAGTTTCTATGAAGCATTTTAACAATTTTGGGCTTTTTACCTGACCTGGCCTAAAAAGCCGTGTGAGCTTTTGCCATTACTTTGCGTCCACTTTCTGTCATTCATCCTTCATTCATCAACAATTTTAAAAAATCTTCTCCTCTGAAACTGCTGAGCCAATTGTTACCAAACTTGGCCTGAAGCATCACCAGGGTATGTGTGCGATTAGTTCTAAGACCAAACAACATGACCACTGTTTCTGAAATAGAACATAGGAGTAAATTGCTGTTTTTCACAACTAAGTCATAAATCGTTTCAGATATCAAAAATCTGACAAGGCAAAAGTTATCAGCACAGCAAAATCTACCCACCTTGCAATTTTGATAAAAAATTGAAAAAAAACCATCTTGAAGTTTTTGCCCTTTTTCTGTAAAATTTCCAATATTTTAAGATATTTTAATTTTTATTGGAAAAACTATAACAGATAGAAGTCACCTTTAAATTGCAAAATGTTCAGCATAAAAAGCTGCACCCACCCAGAAATTTTGAATAAAATTTAAATACCCATATTGGAGCTGATGCCCTTTTATATTTACAATTTTATACATTTTGTCTTCTATTTCAAAAACAATTTGAGATTTAGGTTAAGTATAAAAGCAAAAGTGTTCAGCTTATCAAGAACTACAATTTCTACATATGTTCAACAGGTTCCCATTTTATTCAAGATGACCTCCAACATAGGACCATATAGGACAATGCTGTAACTTGCTACTTCTTGAAAACCATTTCATACATCAAGTTGATATGAACTAGGCACGGAAGCATGATAATCATTAAAAAAATGTAGGATTTAAGTACTGTTCATAAATCTAAGATGGCCACCACTGCAGATCTTAGTTAATCTTCTGTCCATTGTCTTCATCTGTCAACAATTTCAAAAATCTTCTCCTCTGAAACTACTTAGCCAGTTGTTACCAAACCTGGCCTGAAGCATTACCAGGGAATGCAGTTTCAAAATTGTGTTCTATTAGTCCTAAGACAAAAAAAATGGCTGCTGTTGAACATAGGGGTAAAATATTGTTTTTTGCAAATTAAAAAACCGTTGCAGATATCAGAAATCTGGTAAGATCTACGCGCCCTGCAATTTTAAAGAAAGTCCAAAAACCCGTCTTGGAGATATTGCCATTTTTCCGGAAAATTTCAAAATTTTAAGATATTTTAATTTTTATTTGAAGAACTGTAACAGATAGAAGTCAACTTAAATTGCAAAAATGTTCAGCATATCAAGCTCTACCCACCTGGAAATTTTGTAGGAAAAATTAAATACCAGAGTAGGTGTTATTGCCCTTTATTTATCAAATTTTTGTAATTTTTGATATACATTTTGTCTTCTATTTCAAAAACGATTTGAGATAGAAGTTAAGTCTGAAGAGCAAAAGTGTTCAGCTAATCAAGAACTATATATATAATTTCTACATATGTTCAACATGTTCACATCTCATCCAAGATGGTCACCACTGGGGAACATAGTTTAACATAGGACTGTATGGGATAATGTTGTAAATTTTTTCTTCTTGAAAACTTTCATACATCAAGTTGATATTAACCAGGCATGGAGGCATGATGGTCATTAAATAAATGTAGGATTGTTATACCGATCATAGATCCAAGGTTGCCACCACTGCAAATCTTAGTTTAACATGAGATCCTATGGAAAAATGTTATAAGGGCCCCGCCACTATGTGGCGGACGCCCTATAGTAATCGCTCTGTCCGTCCGTCCTTCCGTCTGTCCGTCCGTCCGTAACAAAGTCGTGTCCGGGCTATAACTCTTTTGTCTTTTGAGATAGGCTTTTGATATTTTGCATGTAGATAGATCACTTCAAGACGATGTGTCATGAACAATAATTGGTGACCTTTGACCTTGATCTTTGTCTTCAAGGTCAGATTTTTGCTTTTCTAGTGACAGTTGTGTCCGGGCTATATCTTTTTTATTCTTTTGAGATAGGCTTTTGATATTTTGCATGTAGATAGATCACTTCAAGACGATGTGTCATGAACCATGATTGGTGACCTTTGACCTTGACCTTTGTCTTCAAGGTCAGATTTTTGCTTTTCTAATGTTAAGTTGTGTGCAGGCTATATCTTTTTTTGTCTTTAGAGATAGGCTTTTGATATTATGCATGTAGATAGATCACTTCAAGACCATTTGTCATGGACCATGAGTAGTGACCTTTGACTTTGACCTTTGTCCTCAAGGATTTTTGCTTTTCTAATGACAAGTCGTGTCTGGGCTATAACTGTTATGTCTTTTGAGATAGGCTTTTTATATTTTGCATGTAGATAGATTATTTGAAGACGATGTGTCATGAACCATGACTGGTGACCTTTGACCTCGACCTTTGTATCAAGGTCAGATTATTGCTTTTGGATATTACATTCTGTTTATATCTTGATGATAGAATTGTGTCCATACCTGTGTTGTGTCCACACTTGTACTGTGTCCACACCTGTATTGTGTCCACACACACTTAAATTTGCACTTATATACAGCAGGGCCCACAGAGATGGCTGCCTCTCTCCAATGTCTAGTTAATTGCTAATTCTTTAAAATCCTTTCATATATCATGTTGATATTATCTAGGCATGGTAACGTGGTAGTCATTTGCCAATTTTGCATATCTGTAGCAATAACAAATCCAAAATGGACGCCACTGGGGAACATAGTTTAACATAGGACCCCATTGGAAATATTGTGAATTTTTAATTCTTGAAAACTGTATCGTATAAAAAGTTGATATTAACTAGGAATGGTAACATGATGGCATTAAACAAATGTATGATTTTAGTATGTATCATAAATCCAAGGTGACCACAACTGCAGATCATAGTTTAACATTGGACCCTAGGGGAAAATGTTGTAGTTGTTATTTCTTGAAAAGCATTTCATATATCAAGTTGGTATTAACTAGGCATGGTAACTTGATGGTCATCTACAAAATGTTGTATACTGGTAACAATCAGAAATCTAAAATGGACGCCACCAGGGAACACAGTTTAACATAAAACTTTCTGGGAATATGTTCTATAATTGTTACTTCTCAAAAACTGTTTCAAACATCAAATTGTATATATATATATATAGGCAATTTAACATAACGGTAATCTACCAAATGACTGACTTGAGATTAATGGTTAACTCTTTGGGAAATCTTATTTTATCAGAAGCCTCCACGCGAGCAATACAGGCTCACAGGTGAGCCTCTGATATATGTCGATTCTTATTTATAAACAGTACAGTAGTGTATGCCTCATCGTGATTTCTGAAAAGAATTTAAGACTCGTAAGATAGTGGAGGTTCTGTGAACTACAAATCAAAATTCTGATTGTAAAGATTTTTAAATTTTTTTTCGAAGTATATTAGTACATTTTTGTTTCATACTGCAAATTTAAAGAAAATTTAATTTGTGGAAAATTTTGGTGTTACCTCTGGTCTACTATATTAATTTCTACTCATATACATTATAAGTATTTCAGATTGACACAATACTTAAAGCAGACTTAATTACAATTTTTACTTCAGAATATTTTATTTTTTCAGCCTGATCGTGTAATTACTCCAGATTCAAAGAAAATGGGAAAAGAAGAAAGTCAAACTGACAGTTCTCTAGTGGACAATACACCAGCCAATGATACTAGTGATAACTCTGACATAAACATGGATAACAAACAGGATGAATCAAATAATCTGTCAGAAAACAAAACACAAAATGTGACAGTTTAATAGTAATTGTTAGCATTAGAATAAACATAGTATACTTTTACTATATTGTATGTCTTTTGGTATAATTGTAAGGGAAAACAAATGTACATGTGAGACATTGTCATGTTTAATAGGATTTATTCTCTTAAGAGTAAAAATATAGATTATTTAGCCCAATCAACAAGGTTGATGTCCTGAAGAAATATTTTATATGACATGTAATAGCTCAATATACAAAGGAAATCAAAGTAAATGTAGATAAGACATGATATATTGTAAAAAGAGCAAATTAAACAATTTTGTCTGTCTTCATCCAGAAGTCCCTATAATGTCTTTAACAATGAGCAATCTCACAATTGTCAAGTTCCGAAGAGTCTTTAATCACAGATATTGAGCCAATGTTTATACAGACAACTGAATAACTACAATATGTTGTCAAACATGCAAACAAGAATGAAAGTACACTTAGATACACTGTAATCTTATATACAGTAAAAGGGCCAAAAAAATAAGTTATTAAAATGGCCGTTAAGCTTTCAGAAACAAAGCCTGCTTATATCTCATGTGTACACTTTGTTCAATTACTGAATTATCTAAATTTATGTAAATTCTGAAACCTAAGGTTTAGCTCCCTCCATCGTAGTTTTCTCCTTATTTTATTTGATATTACTGATTATTCGGATTTTGTTTGGTTTAATGCATTTTGAACATTTTTGTCTCGCCTGCGACGAAAGTTGCTGAAAGCAAGACATAGGTATAGCAATCCGGCGGCGGCGGCGTAAACTCTTTTCTAAAACCTTCATAACTTTCCAAGGGCAATACATACAAACATCGTCTTTGGTCCGCAGCACCACCAAGTGATGACCTTTCCAGCAGCATATATTTTGGATGACCTTGACCTTGTTTTCATGGTTCAATAAGCACATAAACATTGCGATATAGTTTCACATTCAAGTACTTTTCTCAGGAACTATAATACCTAGACTTGTCATATATGGTCTATAGTGAGATCTATATGGGTACACGGCAGTCTGACACCTGTCGAGTTGCCTTGACCTCAATTGCATGGTTCAGTGAACTTAGAAAATCTGCGACATAGTTTCACATTCAAGTTGATTTCTCTGGATATGTAACACATAGAACCATAATATTAAGTGTATTGATGTATCTTAGTAGGTGCATGCCAGTCTGCCACTTGTCATTTGACCCTGACCTCATTTGCACGGTTCAGTGACTTTGTAAATTTTGCGACATAGTTTTACATTCTAGTCAATTTCTGAGGCACTGTAATATATAGACATACTATATTTTGTCTATTGCTACATCTAGGTGGGTGCTTGCCAGTCTGACACCTGTCATGTAGCTTTGACCTCAGTTTTATGGTTCATTGACTTTTATCACTTTTCTACTAGAATACTTATTTCTCTGTAACTAGAACACCTAGATTCATCATATTTGATATATTGCTACATCTAGGTGGGTGCATGCCAGTCTGACACCTGTCATGTATCCTTGACCTCAATTTCATGGTTCATTGACTTTGAACATTTCTTTACCGTAACACTTATTTCTCTGTAGCTATGATACCTAGAGTCATCATATTTGGTCTGTTGCTACATCTAGGTAGGTGCATGCCAGTCTGACAACTGTCATGTAGCCGTGACCTCAATTTCATGGTTCATTGACTTTGATCATTTCTCTTTAACTAGAACACTTACAGGCATCATATTTTGTCTAATGCTACATCAAGATAGGCACATGCCAGTCTGACACCTGTCATGTAGCTTTGACCTCAATTTCATGGCTCATTGACTCTGATCATTTCTTTACTGTAACACTTATTTCTCTGTAGATATGATACCTAGACTCATCATATTTGGTCTGTTGCTACATCCAGGTTGGTGCATGTCAGTCTGGTACATGTCATGTAGCCTTGACCTCAATTTCATGGTTCATTGACTTTGATCATTTCTCTTCAACTGGAACACCAACAGACGTCATATTTGTCCTTTTGTTACATCTAGGTGTGCTCATGCCAGTCTGGCGCCTGTCATGTAGCCATGACTAATTATTTTGGTAAAGATATGCATATACAGGCGAGACATTTCTGTGTCTTCCCTTGTTTGAAATTATGGATTTCCTTTGTTTGGATTCTAGTGCTTCTGATAAGAAATTAATTTCCAAAATTTCCATACAGCTCAGTTGCAGTTAACGTATGTGTAATGGTCTCATGTTCACTTTCTCGATATCCTTTTGTAAAATATTACATTTTTAAGGGGCTTGGCAAAGAGTGGAGGAAACTTCATACTGAAGTAAAAACAAATTAAAAAAAAATAGACTCTCAAAAACTGTGATGTTAAGGTTGGTGGAAAATGTGGAGTGTTTTGTTGAGGTTTAACTGTGCATTTTATAGCGGATTTCCTGGATGATTAACATATTTTATCTGCAATTCTTCAATGAACATACCAGTATTCCTCTAGTAACACCTATAAAACTCCTTCTAAACTCCTGTCTTTTGTCTTCTCGTCAAGCAATCAAGCTTCTATAGAATTCTATTGTATACCAATTTGTCATCACTGGAGTATCAAGGTAAACCCCTTCAGGCAGTACAAATTGGTATACCAGTGTTTTCCATTCGCCATTTAAGCCGAGTTTGCCGACCACCTTTATTTTGAGGACGACTGGCTTTCGTTCTGACCAACTGGTCGGCTTTTTCTGGAATTCCGGATTTTTTCGTTTCCGTACCATCAAATTTCATAATTTACATGCGCCTCAATGTTTTGTTTTTCTTGAAAAAAATGGCGGATCGAAAACTGTTTTCAATCAACATGCCTCGTAATCGAGAGAAAAGAAAAGCTGTGGGTGTGCTAACAAAGATAATCTGAGATTTGAAAGGCTCAGAAGTTCATTGAACAAATATCTAGAAATGCCAGGAAACGCAAGATAGGGCAATAGAATTGTAGATATGCACACGCGATCTTGTACAAATCATTGTTGATCTACACAAACCTTTGCTTTGAGTTAGTCACTGCTTCATTCAAGTCTGGATGGGAATATAATACGTAGTACTGTAATTTTAAACATTAATGTATGAAGTGTAAAGTGTGAAAATATCAACACCAACTGTATTTTATGCATTTTGATACATTTTTACCATGACTGATCAACCACAAAAATTAGAAATAATTTATGTTGCCAACGTCCATGTACCTTACAATCAAAATTAAAAACGTTTTAATTATTGTACTTATAAAATAAATGTTTCAATATGCATAATAATAGTTTTGCAAGGTACGAGAATAAAAACCCGGTTGGGATTTTGTGTCTGAAAAAATAAACCCCGGTTATAAGGGGCATTTTGAAAAAACCCACCTTTCCTTGTTAAAAAATGGAAAACACTATACAATAGAATTCTATAGAAGCTTGATTGCTTGATGAGAAGACAAATGACAGGAGTTTAGAAGGAGTTTTATAGGTGTTACAAGAGGAATAGTGGTATGTTCATTGAAGAATTGCAAATAAAATATGTTAATCATCTGGGAAATCCACCATAATAGAGTTTGGACACAACATTATGCTGATCATAGACAATCATTACCACCAATACTTTGATAAAAATAAAAAGAATTTACAATATTTGAGGTACAGCAGGATAAGGGAAGGATACCATGAAGACCCAATACTAAAATGACCTTTGAGGGGCCTGATGGGGGGGTCTTATCACGAATCACGAAAAAATTATTCCGACAATCACAGTTCACGGGAAATTCATTTTGTCAATCACGGATCAAACAATGTTCTAATAACAATTCACGACAAATTAATGAAATGGAAAACGAATCAAGGGGAATTGAAATCCCCGATCACAGAGAACAAAATAAACCCATCAGCCCCTCCACCTTTCAATAATGGCATTGGAATCTAAATGAAACATTCACATGAAAAATTGTCAGACAGAAAAAAATAAATAAATTATATCTGTTACAATTCTTCTAAAGTATTGCACCACTGTGTCGCATTTGAAGTATATGTTACAGTAGATATCCTTAAATCTTGCAACAGTTAGTAGAAATAAGCCTATGGGAATTGAATTGTTTGCATTATAAATTTATTCATTTGATTTACACAACAGGTTTTCATCAACATTAGAATTTTCAGGTAGGATTTAAATTTTTTGTCAAGTTATCTGTTTGAAGGGAAATTATACTCCTAACAATTTAATTTCCAGAGGCTTTTTCCCTTGTTGTTATCTGATATATTTACTGTAAAACTTTCCAAAAGTTTTGTGGAAAAGTAAGAAGCAATTTATGTGGATGTGTTTGTAGTACAAAATTGCTCAGTTTGTTTTGATCCAGTAAAAACTTGGCCACCATAACTGAGCGAAGTTGAACATATGACACTGTTGGAAAATAATATATTTTGACCATCTCCTCTGAAACTACCAAAGTTCACTAAGCCAAATTTCACAGGAATTGTATATGGGAGGTCCTAGACGTATATTGCTGATTTGTTCATACTTGAAAACAAGCATGGCAACCAGCACAGATCCTCATTTAACACTAGACCTCATTGGGTAAATATCTCTTCGGGACCAATTTAGAAGATTTAAGCCAGTTTTTACAGGATGATGTATAGAAGGTGCTGAACAAAGATTGCTCTTTTTTTTTAGCTCGCCTGCTTTTGCCATCACATTGCCGTTTTCCGTCGTCCATCATCTGTCGTCCATCCATCAACAATTTAAAAAATCATCTCCTCTGAAACCACTGGGCCAAATAAAACCAAACTTTGCCTGAATCATCCTGGTTGTCTTGGGTAACACATGGTTTTTGTCATTGATCTCAGTAATATGGTCCAGTGATAATTTTGAAATATAAAAATGAGGTCAATTTCTTTACAACTTGTGAAACATGAGATTAAGAAACAGAGGATAACAGGAAACGCCTACAATAGCCGAAAATTACAATAACATGCCACTGTCTAACAGGGAACTGCACAAGACAATAACATGCCACAGTCTAACAGGGAACTGCACAAGACAATAACATGTCACAGTCTAACAGGGAACTGCACAAGACAGTAACATGCCACAGTCTAACAACAGGGAACTGCACAAGGCAATAACATGCCACAGTCTAACAGGGAACTGCACAAAACAATAACATGCCACAGTCTAACAGGGAACTGCACAAGACAATAACATGCCACAGTCTTAACAGGGAACTGCACAAGACAATAACATGCCACAGTCTAACAGGGAACTGCACAAACCAATAACATGCCACAGTCTAACAGGGAACTGCACAAGACAATAACATGCCACAGTCTAACAGGGAATTGCACAAGACAATAACATGTCACAGTCTAACAGGGAACTGCACAAGACAATAACATGCCACAGTCTAACGGGAAACTGCAAAAGACAATAACATGCCACAGTCTAATAGGGAACTGCACAATACAATAACATGCCACAGTCTAACAGGGAACTGCACAAGACAATAACATGCCACAGTCTAACAGGGAACTGCACAAGATAATAACATGCCACAGTCTAACAGGGAACTGCACAAGAAAACCAATAAAGATACAAAAGACAGACGTAGACTCGGTATATTACAGTTCATGATTGACCTTTTATCTTGACCTCTTGACCATTTTGAAATTGATTGTGTGGTTAGTTTCTCAATTACACGTTCTTGTGGGTAAATGATATTTGGTAGTCATTTTGTCTTTTATAATACATTAAAGCTTCTTATATTGCATTTTGAAGTCCAGCGACTCCTTAAAGTTTGTTGGTTTTTTAAATCATGTAGATCATTTTTTGAAGTATTTTAAGTGTTATATCCAGCCCAGACAGAACAGCCATAGTAGAAATTCTTGAAAAAAGTAGTGTCACGTTGCAATATCTAAATTAAAATAACGGTCATTTAAAGTTAAGGAGTATCTCCTTCTCGCATAGCTCTGTCCATAGAGGATTTTAGCTTTCAATTTAGACCCTTCTGGTGATTTGTTCTTTATCAGTTTGGAAACATATTTCGGTTTATGGATTTCCAAATGTTTTGATTTGATTTGCACTGAAGTGACAGAAGTTGTCGAAATGGCCATATGCAGAAATTAAATTCTTGGGTATATTGTTAATTGTTTATATCAAAATGTATAATAGAAACGTTTTTAATACAATTGATTCTAACTGCTTCATTAATCATTTTAACAGACAACCTTATAACAGTTTTATTTGATAAACATGAATCACTGAATTGAATAACTTCAAGTGTGATGACTTCTTTATGTAAAAATATACAATGTAGTATTTTTATTTGTTTTCTTTAATAATGCTGCTTCATTATTCCAGGGGCAATATATAACCATTAGTTAGTAATATAACCAGGGCGTCATATATTTGTTATATGTTGTCCCTGATACATCGGCAAACGGCAAACGAATGCCAAAGCAAGAAAAGGATTGTTTATTAGATATTGTTGTTACTATGTAGATATCCTATATATACGTCCTTGATCTCTCCAAATGAGTTTGTAACCACCTCAAAATGAACCATTAAAGGATTTTTTTATCCCAAGCAATGCAATATTGTTATAGTAGACGTCAGTCAGTCCACCTACCTTGTAAGGGTTCTAGCGAATCGTGTAATCGAATTGGTTTTTAGCAACTAATCAAGGACTCTTCATGGGGTTTCCAAGAAGAGTCTTGATAGGATATTTTGCATGAGCAGTTCCCCTTTATATGGTAGAGAAGAAATGCAAAATCATCCCTGTAAGCACTGTTTCAAATTCATTTTGTTCAGATTTTGAAAATAGGAGATAGGTCATTTTCTCGTTGTCGAGTTATATCTTTTTGAAAATTTGGCAGTGAACCGAACATTTCTAGATTTACCATTGATTTGTATCGGACAGCACCAAAAATTAATATCAATAATCTAATAAAATCTTTCAAAATTCTCTGGAGATATATAAAATGGAATGCCTGTGAAAAAATGCTTTATAATCATATAAGTTTACAAAACTTTCCAAAAGCTTGTGATTGACAAACCTTAATTAATAAAGATGAAAAATATAATAAGATATGACGGAAAAAAGTAAGACACGCTGGAGGCTGTCAATTATCACTGACGGAGGTAAACACATAATATAGGTCCTGTTGCTACGTTTGATGTAGCTTAAACGTTCATTTCTAGAGACAATAAGTAACAAAACGCTCGGGGCTGTCAATTACCACAGCACGTTATGTTATGGCCTTTGATATAACAGAAAAAGGGCATAAGGACTAGAATAAAAACCAAGAAAACAAGTCATCGCCCTTTTTTCACAGGTTGTACAGTTTTGAAGGATACATGTTTATAGAGCTTCTTTTCGTGTCTCGGGAATTCTCCCTAGGACACATGTTCATAGAACAATTGCTAAGGGACAATTTACAAAAGTAATTTGATAGAAGATAGCTAAGTTTCATTCGAATTTCTTCAGTATGGGAATTTCTTTTCAGATGTTGAGGTGGACTATTGGAGTACCCCAAGCATCCACGTCTGCATTTAGGTATATATCTTTGTAACATGAAGGGTAGGGCCAACAAACTTTGCATACAGATGCATTTTAGGATATCTCAAAGGCTCTATTAAAATGAAATCTCTTTGATCAAATTTTTCCGATTAATTGCATTTCATTCAAGTTTAGACCCGCGTATAAAAATATCTTTTATATTATTTAGTAGAGTTTTTTTACATGGGTATATCTTTTTAATTTGACAAATAGAAATTTTATATTACAGGTGTATTTATGATGATTTGAATTTCCAGTTCATACAAGAATTTATAAATACATATTTTAGTGTATCAGAAGCATATGTTTAAGATTCGTCTCGCCTTCTTCTCGAGGAGTATAAGTTTTCTTTAAATCATCTCCTGTTAGTTCACTCCTTCAATATTTGAAAGATGTAAATCAATGATTTTCTTTGTAGGTAGTGCATGGCTGTTTGCAATATGACTCTCAACTTTGATCTTAATTTCACGGTTTGGTGACAATAACTGAAAGTACTGTGTCAATGATAATTGGTACACATGTAATCTACTGTCTGCCATATAACCTTTGTCCTTTCCACTTGAACTTTATTTCATGGTCTAGTTTCCATGATATGTTTTAATTGTATACAATGAAAGGATATGGAGTAAATGCACACGAGACAAGTTTCTACAAAAACATGGTAAACCAAACAATGGGACAAGGCTTTTATTGTTATTACCATATGGCCTTCAACAATGAGCTTTGCTCATACCTCATAGAAATCCAAGACGGCCATTTTCTCAAATACTGGTAAAAGTTGAAGGTCAGTGAAAAAAGGTTTGTGTGTTTGCCTTGGATATAAGATTGGCAATACTGTCTGTCATATGGCTTTTGGTCAAGTCGGCGATTATTTTAAATTTTAATGAAGTTTCTCAGCAACCGGCCCAGCGAGGGTGTGCCGGTGTGGCTTTAATTTGTATTGAGTAAAACAACAGTTTATGATTGGGTTAATTTTTTTTATCTTGACCTCGCTTTAATGTTTGTTGTGACAATTTCGATTATTGTTGTATGGTTTTAATTACACTCTCTTGTTGGTAAATTATATTTGGTACGTCCTTTGGTCCTTTATTATGCATTAAAGCTTATTACTGATGTCAATTGACACTTCATTAAGGTTTGTTCTGTGTTTTTTCCTATACATGTAGATTAGTTTTTGAAGTATTTTAAGTGTTATTGTAGAATTTGGTAGTGTCCGCTGTAAAACTGTCCGGTTTAAAAATTGTTACCTATGATAAAGTCCAATGACGGAATAAAACACTTGCGTGATTTTTCAATAGATGGACACAATTTCACAGGACACTATTTTGGCTAACATAATATCCAGCCTAGACGGGACAGCCATAGATAGAAACTAAGTTCAGATTTGTGTAGAAACAGTACTGTGTTGTTCATATCAAAACTTAATATAGAAACATTTTCCCTACAATTTATTACGACCAAACCATTAATCATTCTAACAGAATATTACATTTGATAAATACGAATCACTGTATTGAACAAATCCAAGTGTGATGACTCTTTTACGTAAAAAATATACAATGTAGTACCCGGTATTTTATTTGTTTTTTTAATAATGCATTATTCCAGGGACAATACATAACCATTAGTAAATAGTGACAACTGGGGCTTATATATTTGTTATATTGTGTCCCTGTTACTATGTAGATATCCCACAATAAGGGCGTATAATGATTTGGATAATGATATATCTCCTTGGTCTGTCCGAATTGGTTTATGTGTATACAGCAACTATTCAAGGATTCTTCGTGGCATTTCAGAGAAGAGTCCTGGTCGAATATTTTGCAGGAGTAATGTTCCTTTATAACTGATTCAATAAATCTGGCCCCACTTTCATGTTAAAGCAAACACATTGTCATAGAATATGAAAGGAAACAGACTAAATACAGTAGATTCATACACACTGTTGTATTTTGTCATCTTTTTACAAGGAACCTAACAGTTATTGATATAATATAGAAGAATCCACAAATCAGTCACATCACGCCATTTGACCCGTCAAGAAGGTCAGGCGGGGACACATTTATCGAATGGACCCTATATATTGTAGAGAAAAAAAATGTAAAATCATCCGTGTAAGTACTATTTCAAATTCATTTTGTTCAGATTTTGAAAATAGGTGGTAGGCCAATTTCTCGTTGTCAAGTTATAAATGTTACAACACTTGGAAGTAAACCGAACATTTTTAGATATACCATTGATTTGCATTGAGAATTTGTACCTTGACAGCACCAAAAAATTAACACTAAGAATCTTATTAAATCTCATGATAAATGTAAAAAAAATTGACGGAAAGAAGTAAGGCACGCTTGAGGCTGTCAATTATCACTGACGGAGGTAAACACTTTATAATATAGGCCGTGTTGCTACGTTTGATGTAGCTTAAACGTTCATTTCTAGAGACAATAAGTAAGAAAACGCTTGAGGAAGTCAATTATCACATAGATTGGCACGTTATATGTCGTGTTGTGGCCTTTGATACAGCAGAAAAAGGGCATAAGTACTGGAATAAAACACAACAAACAAATATAAGTCATTGCTTTTTTTCAACTTTGAATGATACATATTTGGAGAGGTTCTTTTCATGTCTCGGGAATTGCCGATGACTTAACCATATAAGGGAATTCGCAAAAGTGACACATGATCATAAATAGAAAACCTGTCCAAATATGGAAAACTTTGGACATCGATATACACCTTCATGACAATATTTGGATTTAACGTAGCTATACTTAATATCACATGACCATGTACGGAAAATTGGTTAAGGTTAAAGCTTATTTTCATTCGCAATTGATAAAACTACATGACCATTTATAGAACGTGTTCAAATATTGAACGTGATCCATTATAGAAAATTTTTATTTTCATTCAGAAATCGAAATCAAACGACACGACATATACAATGTATGGGATTAATATCAGAGTTTCACGTAACCATATCAGAAAATATGCCTAAACAGTTCATTTTCTCCATAATTCATCGTGGTAAATCTGTTGCAATAACAGGGAAGTCAACTGGAAGCATTATTTTGCTTATCCAAAATGCATCAGCCTCTTTCAGTTGGTATTGTGCTACCAATCAATCAAATTAGTATCATACTTGGAGAGAAAGAAGTAGATGATTGCTGAACCATTTTTTTTTTCAGTTTTACAATTCAATTGATGCAATCAAACTGTAAAATTGGTTTAACAACACTCATCATTTTCCCTTTTCATTTACTATTTGGTACTAAGCAAATACTTCAAGGTTTGTATCATCATCAGTATTGTTACAATATTGTCTAACGAATAACAGATAACAGAATACCAAAGTAACTGAATTTAGTTTCTGCATGTATATGGCAATTTCGACAACTCATGCCTCTTCAGTGCAAATCAAATCAAAGTAAGTGAGAACCAAACCGTCAATAAAAAAACAAACAATCCATGGACAATGGCAACATCGGAAACGCGAAGAAACAGACACCACATGAGTTCGGGACAAAAAAGGAAAAAGAAGACATACATACAAATGAACAGCATGGACATAATAAAAACCATGGGTGAGATCAAAACTTGAAAATCCATATACTGAAATTTGCATAAAAGCTGATACAGAACAAATTAGAAATAGGATGTAAATGGAAAAGCCATATCAGCTATAAGTACAGAGGTATGCATGAGGGAGATAATGCAATACAGAATTTATATATTTGTCCCTGGTTATTGTATTAAATTATAGTAATATATTGACCATTGAAAAACATGAAGGAGACAAAAGACAGCCGTAGACAGCGATAGGAACCCAGGATGCTTTTTAATGATAAGTACATAACAAATCATGATTGAATTTTTATCTGGACTTCATGACATTTTGAATTTGATTTTGTGGTTAGTTTCGCAATTACATGTTCTTTTGGGTGAATAGTATTTGTTACGTCATTTGTTTAGTGGTAGGGAAAGACAAACATATTTTGTAAAGAACCACACTGGATCAAACAAGAAGTACACGGAGAATGACGTAATCAAGAATTCTCAACAGACAATCGGGATTTCCATGGGAACTAACTGCGCGCCACTTTTAGCTGATCTCTTTTTTCCCGTATGAGGCCAAGTTTTTACAAGGGCTTACACAGAAAAAACAAAAACATTTAGCCAAGTCCTTTAATTTCAGCTTTCGCTTCATAGACGATGTACTTTCTCTTAATAATACAAAATTAAGGAATATTTACACCAGATCTATCCCAATCAGCTTGAAATAAAAAGACTACTGATACACCTACTTCAGCTTTGTACTTAGATCTTTTAATATACAGTGAAGAAGACGGACGTTCGAAATTTATGCTTTGATTTTAACTTCCCAAATGTGAACTTTCCCTTTCTGAGCAGCAATATACCTACCTCTCCAGCCTATGGAGTGTACATTCCACAGTTGATTCGTTTCTGTCGGACATGTAGTTTATACAGTGATTTTTTTTAATAGAGCAAAAACACTGTTCCAAAGCTGCTAGGTCAGGGTTTTGTTCAGCCTTTATTACTTTCATTATAGGGGGGGGGGAGTATTTCATCACTTCAGAAATTCTATGGCCGTCACCATGACATCATTGACAGATATAGCGTGTCTGTGTCCCAAATGAAAACGGACATTTTCAGCTAATTTCACGTATTCGCGGATTTGAAATAATCTTTTTTGACTCAACTCTGGATTGACTCACTAATAGTGTGACGGGTGCCGCTAGCGAAGCAGGACATGAGTGCCATAGTTCGTTCTTAGTATTTCCTTGCATTTTGGCTGTCTCGTGTCCTTGTTTTTCTCTGTTGTCGTTTTGCCGTGTCTTTGGACTATGATTTTTGTAATCATCACTTCCCTTCTTCCTTCGGTATTCTACTGCCCTTAATCTTTAAATCAGTACACTTAAGCTTTTTACATTGAATTGTGCAGTCCAGCGATACCTTGAAGTTTGTTGGGTTTTTTTAAATCATGTAGATCAGGTTTCAATGGTCTTAATGCAGCAACAGTTGACAGTAACTTCGGTATTTTGTTATTTATTACCAATGAGCCGATGCCTCTGCTGGTGGACTGTTAGTCCCCCTAGGATATTCACAAACAGTAGCCAATACTTCGGTGCTGGCCCGAAAACCGATTTTTTTTTTAAAACTTGCAATATCTAAATTTTAGAAAATTTTGTTTAAAACTAAGGAGTATCTCTCTCTTGCATAACTCTGTCATTAGCTGATTTTGGCTATTATATTTAGATCTAATTTATTATTTGTTCTCTTCCAATTTATGCACGTATTTCGGTTTATGGACTTCCAAATGTTTTGATTTTATATTCACTGAAGAAACATAAATATATACAGAAACAGAATTGACAGTAACTTCGGTATTTTGTTATTTATAGTATATTAAAGCTTCTGACATTGAATTTTGCAGTCCAGCGACACCTTAAAGTTTGTCGTTTTTTTTACTCATGCAGATTAGATCAGATTTTGAAGTATTTTAAGTGGTATATGCAGCCCAGATGGGCCACCTATAGATAGAAACTAAGTTCAGGTTCGTGAAAAAACAGTTCTGTGTTGTTTATGTCAACGTATATAATAACAGCGTTTTCCCTACAATTACAATTGTGTATTATTGACTGCATCATTAATCATTTCAACTAGAAAACATTAATACCGTTACATTTGATAAATACGAATCCATGTATTGAACAAATCCAAGTGTGATGACTTCTTTATGCAAAAATATACAATGTAGTATCTTTATTTGTTTTCTTTAACACTGATGCTGCATTATTCCAGGGACAATATACAACCATTAGTTAATAATATAAACTTGAACTAATATATTTGTTATATATTGTCCCTGATTATTCATTAGATAATGTAGTTACTATGTAGATATCCTACAATAGATATACGTCCTTGGTCTTGCAATCAACTCAAAATGACAATACAAGAACCATTAAAAAACTATTTATCCAACGACTCCACGCAGTATTATATAGCAGGCGTCCGTCAGTCCATCTACCTTGTAAGCGTTCTAGTGAATCATGTGACTGAATTCGATAATGTTAATAAGTAAATATTCAAGGATTCTTCGTAGGATTTAAGAGAAGTCCTGGTCGAATAAATTGCAGGAGCAATGCCCCTTTATATGGTGGGGAAAAATTGCAAAATTATCCCCGTAAGCACTATTTCATATTCATCTTGTTCAGATTGAACAAAGATGATAGGTCAATGTTCTCGTTTTTGGAGTAACAACTGTGTGGAAATTTTACTGGAAACCGAGCATCTCTAGATTAACATTGGTTTTTCACTGAGAATTTGTACTTTTACAGCATCAAAAAAGGAATATTAAGAATCAAATAAAACAAAATTCACTCGGGATATAAAAAATACAATACTTGTTCAAAATGTTTTATAATCATATAAGTTTACAAAGCTATCCAAAAATCTTGTGACACACTTTAATGAAAATGAATAATATGACGGAAAGCAGTAAGACGCGCTTGAGGCTGTCAATTATCACTGATAAGATAAGCACGTTATATAGCGTTTGATGCAGCTTAATACTCCTTTCTATATAGAAAGCAAGTAACAAGACGCTTGAGGCCAATAACCACAGAGATAAACACGTTATATCTATGGCGTAATACGACCTTTGATCTAACTCAATAAGGTCATAAGGACTGAAATAAAACACCGTTAGCCCCCGAGGGTGTTCACCAGCCCAGCAGTCAGTACTTCGGTGCTGACCCGAAAGCCGAATTTATCTGGAAACTTGCAATACCTAATTTCTTGTAAATTTTGTGGAAAACTAAGGAGTATCTCTCTCATGCAAAGCTCTGTCCTTAGCTTGTATTGGCTTTCGATTTAGATCATATTTGGTATTTTTTTCACTATCAGTTTATAAACAGCTATGACTTTATGGTCTTCCAAATGTTTAAATTTTATCAGCACTGATAAGACAGACCTAAGTTGTCGAAATTGCCATATGCAGAAACTAAATTTTCAGTAACTTTGGTATTGACTCATAGGCTGGTGAATACCCTCAGGGACTAACAGTCCACACCAACATGGCATCAATGTTGCACTCATTGCATTACATGCACACAACTACTTTTATATGAAAGAATCAGCTTTTGCACTTATTGCGGTTTATGGAATTTAAAATATTTTGATTTGATATGTACTGAAGGGATACAAGTTGTCGATATTGTCATATATAGCAAATAAATTCACAGTAACTTTTTTTATTCTATAATATATAAATACTAATGGTAAAAATTGCATTGACATTAAAATGAATAAAAAAGGATATTCACTCGATAGAAAGGATATTCACTCCATGAAAAGGATATTCACCGCGGGAAACGTCACGTGCGACATATTTATAGAAAAAGGGAAATCCCGTTTTTATATCGTCCAATCATATTGCTATGTAACATTGTCGCGTGACAACGTCATCGTCATCACTAGAAACAGAATGGCTACATCTAAAGAAAAGACAATTCGCTTGTATTGATCAGCGGAAAATGGTACAAATATGGAAAACGCAAGACACTTAAAATACTTAAAAAGCCAGCGGAACACTGGTAAAGTCGTTCACACAATATTTTGGGAAAAA
>MJUU01030469.1:11856-35297 GCA_002080025.1 Modiolus philippinarum
CCGGGGGGGGGGGGGGGAAGGGGCATATGGTTTGTCCGCGCAACTCCTCTAACAGTGTTTATGCTAGAAAGTTTTTTATTTTGTAGATCATTTGTGCATATATTGAAGATGTGCATGTGGTAAGGATTTTGATTTTGGTTAATTTTTGTCAAAATAATCAATTGTTGAACTTAGTCATTTATTGGGTGAATTATTAATAGAGGGTACACGGATTGTCCGCACAACTCCTCCTACAGTTTTGATGCTAGGAAGCTTTATTTTGGAGTTTATTTGTACCTATATTGAAGATGTGCATGTGGTATGCATTTTGATTTCGGTTCTTTCTTTTTTTTTTCAAAAATATACGTTGTTAAGCTTTTAATTTTTTGGTGATTTAGTAATAGAGGGTACATAGTTTATCTGTGCAACCTAGAGTAACATGTGTTTAGCGGGGCATCATATGTGTCTTACAGACAAAATATTATTGAGAAATCCTAGATTTATTCAACCTTGCGCGGGGGCATGTCATCCTCTAGTTTAATTATTTTTTTTAATCTTATGTCTTGTGCTTATTATCTCCTTTTACGATTCTTATTATTTTATAACATTTTATTTTGGTCATTGCACAACATATATTTTTTTNCTGAATTAATATATTTCTGAGATAAGCAATAACCTTAAACTATCAGTTCTGAACACTGAAAAACATCAGAGATAAACAGAACTATAAAACCTCCCTGGTAAAGGAAAAAAGATAGGACTTAAAAAGAAATTAGAATATTTGATAAGAGTGGAATTTTTTATCACATGAATTTTGGTATGCAGGCAAGTGACTTTACAAATCGAAGTCAACCATATATTTAGAATAACCTAAACCCAAAGAACATATATAAATCTTATTAGATGCAACATTTGGGGAGGGGGGGTTGACAAAGAATACATACTGTACAAAAAAGTTTTATACATTGATCAAATAGGATGAGGATGAAGTATATCCGTATGCAGAACTAAATACTGAAGTTATTGTGAATTTAGTTATGCATATGCGCATTTCGACAACTTATATCTCTTCAAATATATTATTATTAATATCATTTATTTTACGAAATTTGATTATCTTAGAAATTAATACAAATATTCACAAGAAAACAATGGATTAAAAAAATGTTATAAATATGATTGCATATCGCATGCTACTTGAAATACTTGTTTAAATATTCGGTATTTACCAAGCATTGCATAACAGCAAATCTAAGGTATGGATGTCAAAGTCATTAATAAAATTATATTAATAACCTTAAAATATATACTTTTCCGTACGTATCTGTGCAATATGTTGAATACAGTTACATAATGTTATTAATTTCATGTAATTTAAGAAATTTGATTGGTGGAGAAATGATCACACGATCCAAAGTTAAAAACAACGAAGTATGATTTAAAACATTGAAGTATGATTTAATATGCGCATATGCAGAAAGTAAATTAACAGTTACTTCGGTATCTTGTTATATAAAACATTGACTGGAAAACAAAAATTAAAAACTTTATATCGAACGTTACTAAACTTCCATAAATATATTGTATTTCATCTTTTATTGTTTTCACAGTAAAACGTGAAAGTTTGAAAATTTCTCTGGTTAATAGATTTCTCAAACCTGTCAATTTGGGGTTGAATTACAAAGACAAAAATACTAAAATTTCCAGAAAACACATGTAAATGTTTTGGTTTTTTTCTTTATCGTGACAATTGTTTATAGTGTTAAAACTACAAAATACGTTGTATTATATATAAGCAATAAAAGGATATGGAGTAAATAAACAAAATAAAAATGGTAAACTAGGCCACAATTAAAAGGTAAAATTAAACAAAAGTATACACACTAAAAACAGCTAAAATATCCAAAACGGGTTAAAAGGAAACTGCCCAACGTTTCGGCCAGTACGGCCTTCTTCTAGGGGCAACCGGGACAGAAAAATGGAAAAGGGTGTGGAGGATACAATAGAAGACTGCCGACTAACATGTAACGAAAATCACCTGTAAAAATCATGCTCAATCTTGAACTTAATCCAAAAAGAAAACAAAACATTTGTATACTGTACTGTACAATAGTGTAATTTCAAAAAAAGTCAAATCATAAAATGGACTGTTTCTTAACATTCATGCCAAAGGGTCGAACAGTCCCTAGAAAATGGATAATTTTTTGTTCAAGGAACTGACGTTGTTTCTCACCCGCACTAGTTTGTAAAAGGACAGTTACATGCATGTCATGTATGCTGTGGTTAGGTCGCCGAAAGTGTTCACCTACGGGGCGATCTTTTCCATTGGTGACGCTCTGTTTATGTTCGACAAAGCGATCACCTAATCTGCGACAAGTCTCGCCCACATAGATCATCTGGCAAAGTTTGCAACCAACAGCATACACTACATTTTCAGTAGTGCGGGTGAAACCATTTTTTTGGTTTGAAAACGTTAGCCGGTCCTACTACTTCATCTGTTTCCCAAGTAAAATTACAAGTCAGACAGCGAGATCGCTTACATTTTCTAGTGCCCTTGAATTCACAGGGAATTTGAGGAGTAACACTCTTGAAAGAGCTAGTGACAAGGTGCTGTTTTAGACTCTTCCCTTTTCTAAAGGCCGCAATCGGAGGCGGATTTGTAGCGATGAGCAGGACTTCAAGACTCAATGTAACAGAATGAAATCCTTTTTTGTTAAGAGAGGTTACCAAGCAAACTTTTGGATCGAGCTATGATTTCAGTTTCCCGGGTGACCAGATCTGAGGCTATGGAGAAGAGGGTGAGAAATACCGACGACCGTGTACCGTTGGTTCTTACATACCACCCTCACAACGAAGCAATTAAAAACATTTTGATCCGTAACTTTAAATCCATAGTTCTCAAGGACGAACACATGTCAGCAGTTTTCCAGGATTCGCCTCCGATTGCGGCCTTTAGAAAAGGGAAGAGTCTAAAACAGCACCTTGTCACTAGCTCTTTCAAGAGTGCTACTACTCAAATTCCCTGTGAATTCAAGGGCACTAGAAAATGTAAGCGATCTCGCTGTCTGACTTGTAATTTTACTTGGGAAACAGATGAAGTAGTAGGACCGGCTAACGTTTTCAAACTAAAAAATGGTTTCACCTGCACTACTGAAAATGTAGTGTATGCTGTTGGTTGCAAACTTTGCCAGATGATCTATGTGGGCGAGACTTGTCGCAGATTAGGTGATCGCTTTGTCGAACATAAACAGAGCGTCACCAATGGAAAAGATTGCCCCGTAGGTGAACACTTTCGGCGACCTAACCACAGCATACATGACATGCATGTAACTGTCCTTTTACAAACTAGTGCGGGTGAGAAACAACGTCAGTTCCTTGAACAAAAAATTATCCATTTTCTAGGGACTGTTCGACCCTTTGGCATGAATGTTAAGAAACAGTTCATTTTATGATTTGACTTTTTTGAAATTACACTATTGTACAGTACAGTATACAAATGTTTTGTTTTCTTTTTGGATTAAGTTCAAGATTGAGCATGATTTTTACAGGTGATTTTCGTTACATGTTAGTCGGCAGTCTTCTATTGTATCCTCCACACCCTTTTCCATTTTTCTGTCCCGGTTGCCCCTAGAAGAAGGCCGTACTGGCCGAAACGTTGGGCACAGTTTCCTTTTAACCCGTTTTGGATATTTTAGCTGTTTTTAGTGTGTATATTCTTGTTTAATTTTACCTTTTAATTGTGGCCTACCTTACCATTTTTATTTTGTTTATTTACGTTAATTTATGGCCATTGCACAACATATATTTTTATATGGAGTAAATACACAAATATATGTCAAAACAAATAAATAGTGGACTCTTCTTCATCTTCAAGTTACCATTATTTAGTGTAATAGTAAAGTAAATATTACTTTTATACTGGTAAATATGTTGAAGTAATTAAATCTTGCTTTATCAGGTATATTTGAGTCATGTGTCTGCATTTGCCATAATAATAGAAGTGATTTTATTAATAAATTAATGTAATAATAAATTAATCATCAAAGCACCGAAGTACTGTTAAGTCGCAGAATCGGTTAGCATGGATTATCATATCTTCTAAATGAATAATGTTCCGGTACTGTATTTTGAGTGACTTCGAAAGAACAAGATAAATGTGAATATATTGTTTTTAATCAAGCATATTTGTAATTTTGTTTACAGTTAGTGTTATATGTCAGCCTTGATCTGACCCATTTTGGAGATTTGATCAGATAACTGTTTGCATTCAAGGAAGTATTACTAGAAAAATTCTAAAGCGATTTTATTTTATTTAGTTAAAGCCTCCTCTAACTTATTATCTTTACAACCTTTTTGTGTGTGCATTTTCTACGGATGAGAATATTATAATCGACAGTTGCTAGTTTTATAGACATAGGTATATGCCTTTCCTTATGCCAGAGATCTAATTCAGCTCTCGAAATTTTTGTACACGAACTATCACATCTTATCTTAGATCTTTCATAAACCAAGTTAGCAACCAAGTTAGCAAGTAATCTTCAGCTGAAGGTGTATAAATCAGCTTAATACATGGGTAATTCAAGATCGGGTCAACTTAAATTGTATCTGGAAAATGCAAGTCAAACTGACTAAATTCTCAGCCGTAGATGTTTTAGTATCGAAGACACTCACTGCGACGAAAGATAATTTATGTGTAAATGCATATTGCTCGTTGTTGATATTCCTTGTCAATAAAAAATTTAAAACGGCAATAAACAATATCGAATCAATAAAATACCGGAGTTACTGTAAATTTAGTTTCTGCATTTGGCCATTTCGGCAACTTATGTCTCTTCAGTGCAGATAAAATCTTAACATTTGGAAGACCATGAACCCAAAGATGTTTAAAACCTGATAGAGATCAAATAACCAAATATGATCTAAATGGAAAGCCACAAATCAGCTTTCGGGTAAGCACCGAAGTTCTGATTTACATATATATAATTCATATTTTGAAAAACAGTATAATTGATCATATATTTTATAAATTGTATTAAGTAGATACAATAAACATTTGTAAACAATATCACCAAAATATTATTAAAGAACATGTTAACTTTTCACTGTAAAAACAAAGAAAGGATTTTTTTTACTTAAATTAGAAATTTAGATCTGAAATCGATGGAAAACAAGACGACTGAATTTCTAAAAAAAAAATATTTTAGATCATCTTCCTGTTTTATGCACTTTGCTGTCCATTTTAAAGTCAATATAAATCACAGGTAAGTGAGGTTAACATAATTTTGTTTGGTTTACATCCCGGTTTACATGCATATATGCTAATATTGCAGTAAACCTATGACGGTAACGTGATCTTAAAGTTGAATATCTTGCTAAAGATTTTATGTCATGTAAACATTCATATCATTCCCGTGCAAAAGGTTCACTTACATTGCATTATATCGTGTATAGATTACTTTTCCACCCAATTTTTAATTTAGACACATCACCAAGATGGTTTAGTTGTAGTAAAATCAAATATTGTTCATATGGCATTGTACTTTACGCCAATTTGCTATTTTACATAACTGTTAAATTTTATTTGACAAAAGATCAAAATAAAGAAAAACGTTTTAAATAATTTTCACAAAAAAATACAAAGAAACTGTAATTTAATCATTTCAACCTTTTTGAAGTAACAGGAATACTTAGATAATAGCCACTGCCTTGGGTTTTTAATGTACTGCTAGCCCCGGGTGCTAGCCCAGCTTATTCTATTTATTGTGTCCGAATCCTTTTATACCATGCAAGAAAATATATCGATAATGGGTGCATTTTTTCATTCTGATCATGATCTTTGTCATTTTATGATCATGAACATGATAAAAAATTCTGTCAAAATGATATATCAAGATCATTTTCATTTAAGCCATGATCATTTTGCTGATCACACTTGAACATTTTTAAGATCAAGACCGAAAAAGGCAGACGACAATAATTTATTTAAATATGCTTTTGTAGAGCTTTAAAAACTCAATATCTACCTATTTTAGTAAAATGAAGAAAAAATATCTTGAATATGTGCAGAATTTCTTACCCTTATAGAAATAAACATTTGACCGCCATCTTTGATCAGAAACGATCAAGAGTCCACCAATGATAGTTTTATTTGCCGATCATGATCATGATCAGGTTTTTAAAATCATGATCTTTGATCAAGAACATAATCAGAATACAAATACAAAAATAAAAAAATAAAAATAAAAAAATGCACTCAATATGTTCCGGGAATGATACTGAATTTGATCCATTACACACGACCGATCAACTCTGGGGCGATCTGCGTACAACAATTGTCTGATAATTAAGAATTATATTCCTGGTTGCTGAATATGATTCGTTACACACGACCGATTAATGGCTGACCCACGTTATCTACATGTGATATAGGCGGAACTATTTTATTATTTATCCGCGTTTATCAGTTTGTGCTTCCGCGGCTCAATAGCATTATCCTCCAATATAATCCCAAATAGTGGAGTAAAATATACCATAAAATATCATTTTAATTGCAGTAATTAAGTCTCCCAAACGAAGTTTGTGGAGACTTATTGTTTTTACTCCATTTCTTATTATTATTATTATTATGTCTGTTTCTCTATTATTATTATTATTAAGTCTCCCAAACTTCGTTATTGTTTTTGTTGCGTAACTTATTATTAAGTCTCCCAAACGAAGTTGGGAGACTTATTGTTTTTGTTGCGTTTCTTATTTTTATTCTTCTTTCTTTCTTTATTCTCGTCCGGATGAAGTTGTCCGAAGCGGATCTCAGAGACCATCACCTAGAACTTTGAAACTTTGTGGGAAGTTAGCCCCATATATCTTGTTGTGCAAAAGACAAAAATTTTTCAAAAGGGGGTTCATTAAGGGTACATTTGGAGGGTTCAAAAAGGGGTGGGGTCGCCAATGTTAACCCTATGGGAAAATGAAATTTTGGATATTTTTCACCATATTTCTCACTGTATCTCAAAAACTTTTAATGCTAGCTCCATGAAACTTCATAGGAAAGATATTTGTAATGTAAGGAAGGGTTATACAGCATTGGAAATTTCAAAATAACTTTGGTTGTCATGGAAAGAAAACAAAAAAAAATGGAAATTTTGAGAAAATAGTAGTTTATGCTAATGATTATATTTTGATTACAGCAATACATATCACATATGTTATAAGGGGAACCCCAGCCAAAATTTTTTTTTGGGAAAGAGGTCTGAAATTGGGTGTAATGGACAAAAGAGAACTTGTTTGTCATGGAAACAAAACCATAAATGTATTTTTTTTTGTAGAAAAATTGAGTTTTCTGCTTATAAAATGGAATTTTGAGAAATATGGATTACATAGGTTATAAGGGGAAACCCTGCCCAAATTTTCTTTGGAAAGAGGTCTGAAATAGGATGTAATGGACAAAAGAGCACTTGTTTGCCATAGAAACAAACACAGAAACGTATTTTTGGTTGAAAAATTGAGTTTTCTGATAAAAAAAAAGGAATTTTGAGAAATATGAATTACATAGGTTATAAGGGGAACCCCTGCCCAAAATTTCTTTAGAAAAGGTCTGAAATAGGGTGTAATGCACAAAAAAGCATTTGGTTGCCATGGAAACAAAACCAGAAATTATGTTTTTTGTTGAAAAATCAGGTTTTGTGATAAAAAAGAAGGAATTTTGAGAAATATGTATTACATAGCTTATAAGGGGAACTCCTGCCATTTTTTGGGGGGGGGAAATGGTCTGAAATTGGGTGTATTGGACAAAAGAGCGCTTGTTTGTCAAGGAAAAAAACTATAAACGTATTTTTCTGTAGAAAAATTGAGTTTTTTTTATTAAAAATAGGAATTTTGAGAAATATGTATTACATAGGTTGTAAGGGGAACCCCTGCCCAATTTTTTTTTAAGGGAGTCTGGTAATGCCTTGAAATCCGATATGGGAGTTCGTTTGGGAGACTTTTGTGTTTCGCTTGCAAACACAGTTATCACTTGTTATTATTCCGCTTTCTTTCTTTATTCTTGTCCGGATGAACTTGTCCGAACAAGATCTCAGAGACCATTTGACATAGAACTTGGAAACTTTGTAGGATGTTGGCCCCATATATCTAGTTGTGCCTAAAACAAAAATTTTTGAAAAGGGGGTTTATTAAGGGTACATTTGGGGAGATCAAAAAGGGGTGGGGTCTGCAATGTTAACCCTATGGGAAAATGAAATTTTGGATATTTTTCACCCTTTTTCTCACTGCATCTCAAAAAGTTTTATTACTAGCTTCATGAAACTCCATAGGAAAGGTGTTTTTGATGTAAGAAAGGGTTCTACAGCATTGGAACTTTCAAAATAATTTCGGTTGTCATGGAAACCAAACAAAAAATGGGAATTTTTAGAAAATAATAGTTTATGCTAATGATTATATTATGATTACAGCAATACATATCACATATGTTATAAGGGGAACCCCTGCCCAAATTTTCTTTTGAAAGAAGTCTAAAATTGGGTTCAATGGAAAAAAGAGCATTTTGTTGCCATAGAAACAAAACCAGAAACTATTTTTTTTTTGAAAAATCAGGTTTTCTGATAAAAAAGAAGGAATTTTGAGAAATATGTATTACATAGCTTATAAGGGAAACCCCTGCCCAATTTTTTTTTGGAAATGGTCTGAAATAGGATGTAATGGACAAAAGAGCATATATTGTAATGAAACAAAACCAGAAACTTTTTTTTTGTGGAAAAATCAGGTTTTCTGATAAAAAACAAGGAATTTTGAGAAATACGTATTACTTAGATTATTAGGGGAACCCCTGCCCAAATTTTTTTTTTGGAAAGGGTCTGAAATTGTTTGCAATGGACAAAAGAGCACTTGGTTGCCATGGAAACAAAACCAGAAGCATATTTTTTGTTGAAAAATTGAGTTTTCTGATAAAAAACAGGAATTTTGAGAAATATGTATCAAATAGGTTATAAGGGGAATCCCTGCCCAAATTTTCTTTGGAAAGAGATCTGAAATTGGATGTAATGAACAAAAGAGTATTTGGTTGCCATGGAAACAAAACCAAAAGCACATTTTTTTGGGGAAATTAGGTTTTTTGATAAAAAAACAAGGAATTTTGAGAAATACGTATTACTTAGATTATAAGGGAAACCCCTGCCCAAATTTTTTTTTGGAAAGGGTCTGAAATTGTTTGCAATGGACAAAAGAGCACTTGGTTGCCATGGAAACAAAACAAGAAGCATATTTTTTGTTGAAAAATTGAGTTTTCTGATAAAAAAAAGGAATTTTGAGAAATATGTATTAAATAGGTTATAAGGGGAATCCCTGCCCAAATTTTCTTTGGAAAGAGATCTGAAATTGGATGTAATGAACAAAAGAGTATTTGGTTGTCATGAAAACAAAACAAAAGCATATTTTTTTTTTTGGAAAATTAGGTTTTCTAATAAAAAACAAGGAATTTTGAGAAATATGTATTACATAGTTTATAAGGGGAACCTCTGCCTAATTTCTTTTGGAAAGGGTCTGAAATTGGTTGCAATCAACAAAAGAGCACTTGGTTGCCATGGAAACATAACCAGAAGCATATTTTTATTTGTTGAAAAATTGAGTTTTGCGATAAAAAAGGGAATTTTGAGAAATATGTATAACTTAGGTTATAAGGGGAACCCCTGCCCAATTTTTTTTGGAAATGGTCTGAAATTGGGTGTAATGGATAAAAGAGCATTTGGTTGTCATAAAAACAAAACCAGAAGTTATTATTATCATTATTTTTTTTAGTTTGTTTGAAAAATCAGGTTTTCTGATTAAAAAAAGGAATTATGAGATATATGTATTACATAGGTTATGAGGGGAACCCCTGCCCAATTTTTTTTCGAAAGGGAGTCTCGTAATGCCTTGGTATCCGATATGGGAGTTCGTTTGGGAGACTTTTGTGTTTCGCTTGCGAACACAGTTATTACTTGTTATTATTATTATTATTATTATTACGCTTTCTTTCTTCCAATGATTTTTGTCCGGCTTCGTTCTCAGAGATGATTGGACAGACTTTATTCAAATTTGGTACAAAGTTAGATCACCTTATGAAGTTGTGTCTCCACCAAAATTTTTTTTCAAAATGGCTTCCATTTTCAAGATGGCTGCCATGTTACGTCAACGTTTCGAATTTCTCAGATTTCCATGAAAATCATAAAACCTCAAACATGCCTTGACAGAATTCATTCATATTTAGCAAAAAGTTGAATCACCAAAAGAAGATGGGCATGCATCAAATTTTTTTTTTAAAATGGCCGCCATTTCCAAGATGGCCGACAAAATACGTCAAAATTTCAACTTTGTCTGATTTCAACGAAAATTGATTTCTAGGTAGATTTTGGCGCTGCGAACAAGATGCAAGCATCGCATTGGCTGCCAGGGGCGACGTCAGCTATTGCTTGCAATTGCAAATCTAGTTTTTTTTTCTTTCCGCCTCGAAAATTTGTCCGGGGCATATCTCAGAGATCACTGGTCCAATATCAATGAAACTTTGCAGGAATATGGATACCAATGTCTAGTTGTGCATGGAAGTCCAAAATGGCACCGTTGCTATGGAAACGTCAAAAAGGCGGGAAAATTGACCAAATTTCGAGACATTTTGTCCGGGGCAGATCTCCGAGACCATACATCAGATTTGAATAAAACTTAGCAGGATCATCGATACAAATGTCTAGTTGTGCCAGAGGGTCTATGGATTTCCAAAATGGCACCGTTGCCATGGAAACTGAAAAAAGGCGGGAAAATTAAAAGTTCTCAGATCTGCATGAAAACTTGCAGAAAGCGTGTATAGTATACAGGGAATTTGTTTTTAGTATAAAAAATTTCAAAATGGCGATCGTTGCCATGGAAACGGCAAAAAAGTGGGAAAAATGAAAGGGCTCAAAATTGAACAAAACTTTACAGAAATGATATATAGCATATCAGGAATTGGTTTCTAGTCTTCAAAATTTCAAAATGCTAGCCTTTGTCAGGACTATTGGAAAACATGCAGGAAAACAGGGAGTGCTCAGAAATAAATGAAGTTGAAGGGAGTTGGCATACTAGACTAATTTCTTGTTCTGAAGTCTGATTTGGGAGTTCGTTTGGGAGACTTTTGTATCAGCATCCTGATACAATTATAAATATTTTTTATCCATTTTCAAAAAATATGAATTGTATGATTTAATATTTTGCTTTCCAGAGTGCGAATGCTAGAAATCAATAAAACTTTCGAGTGAAATAAATGGGGTGTTATTTAGCCCGGTGGATTTCTGGCTCTGATCGTCCTATGCAATAGCATAAGCCGCAGAAGATTTCTTCTGCGACTAAAAAGTAATTTAAATTATAGCCTTTTCCCCATCATGTAATCAATTATTCACAATAGCATGTAATCATAGAATGTTTAATTACTAATTCGACAAAATGTATTCAATTACAGGATAATTACGAATACTGATTACGATTACTTCAAACCTGGTGTAACACGATCATGTAAGAACTTAGAGATATCTACGTTTTTAAAGTGGTTTCATAACTACCACTTTGATATTTTATTGTCACTTGGCCGATGTCACTTGGCTCTGAGTCCTTCAATATTTATGTTTTGAGACACAAGTTCTTGAGATAGTCACCTAGAAACATCAGTACATTGAGATATTGTAGCGAATTTCTGAAATGAAGATACAGCATAGCTATATATGTCACTATATACCGAATAGTTAGGTTGTAAAATTGACACTGCACAAAGATTTTACTGCACAAAAATCTTTTCATTCATATGTGTAGTTTTTCTTATAGGGAGCAGAGCTTATATAACCAAGTAAAATTTTTCGTGTATAACTACCATCAAATAATAAATGTATTACCAAATAAAAATGATACACTTATGAAAAATAGTATAACACTTACCGAAAACAGTATTAATGATTTGTTGCATGAACACCGAACAAAACGCCACGACTGCCATCATTGTTTTCTCTGAAAATATAATCCAATATCTCATTTCACAACTAAGGTAAAACAAATATGGAATATTGCTTGAAAACTTGTTTCTGGAGATTTAAAATTCCAGAGATCAATATGGCTGTAAATAAATTCTTTGTGTCAGAAACTCAATTGAGATACAGATATTGATTAAATGATAATTTTCAAGACATAAAAGACTTTATAAAATAACATGGGGTTTAGTGGACTGGCAAAGGTTTTGTATATGATCAAGACATTTTGGAATAATGTAACTGTCAAAGAATTTTCGAAAAACGTTAATTCTTTTTTTAATTTTCAAGAAATTTATGAAATGATCATGCCAAAGCACACGTATGTTTAAACATAAAATGTATTCACTCTCAAATGTACCTACACAAACAAGAAAAACGGAATGCATGTTAAAACTAATATGTTAGGACTGAAAGTTTTCTCTAATATTAACACAGGTTAGGAACTCATCAGTTGATATTGTCGGCAAGATAGTAAAACTATATTAAGATGGTATTTCCAGCAAGCAGGAACTAGAGTTTTGTTTATTGAAACGTAACTCATGACTTTTAATTACCTCGAGAGTCAAGAGAACAAATGGCACGGTTCAAATTACAAAATAAGGAATAACACAAAACACCTGCAATGGCTGAATATCAAAATCACGAACAGACACACGCAAAAAAAGAAAAAGAAACAAAAACGTAAACAACACAAGGAACTCTGGAATGCTGGACTTGGTATCGGAACTAGCAAAATCTAGAGGAGGGTTTAACCGGTTTATGGGTACCCAAACCTACATTTTCTCTATCCCGTTTCCATAAAATATAATAAACATACGAATAAAATCGAATATAGATAGACTGCTAACTCCAAGTCCACTATCTTGACAAAAAAGAATGAGACAAAACATAATTCAGAAAGATGGATGGCTAGCTCGAAAAGTCTACGGAAGAAAAATAAATTGTCCCGAAGGGCTTGATAAAGAGTCATCATGTATTTCAATAGAAAACAGCAGTATCAGTGACTGGAGAGTATACTTTGTAAAAGGTATTCATTTCATCGGATCCAAAAGCCAATTTATCGGATACATGTGTAATATCCTGTCGATATCCCCTATTACGAAAATAATGTAATTTAGTTTTTCTTGATTTTTTATCAGTTTTTGGCATTTTTAACAATATTTCTGTAAAAAGGGATGTGAAATGCCCTTAGTAAAAAGCTGTTTTCAAGTCAATATCTTAAAATGGAATGTGCATACCTTGTTTAAAACTTCTTAAACGCATTTGTAATCTAAGAAGCTGTAGCCTTGATGAAAAGTTTGGATGTGATTCATTAAAGTCATCAAGGGTAGAGCGAAAAAGTCCGAATCGTTCCAGTCTCCGGAGATTTATACACCCCGTATAAATATATATACACGTCGCCGAAAAAAGGGGAAATTTGTTACAGTAAAACCAAAATCACCCCTTAATCCTAATTTTAGTTTTAATTTTATCAGAGTCAATGATGATAGTTAGATCGAGAATAGGGCAGTATTTAGAATCATTGTTTGTTTTATTAAGTTTCAGTTCTTGTGGGTTTATGATATTGATATAATCTAAAAACTAGGGATTGTCAATAATAAGGATATTGTCCAATATATCTGCTGTTATCATTGAAAATTCAATTAAGTTTATCACTTTTTGTTCCGTTCTATTATTTTGTTGTTTTCCATGAAGTCACGTTTTCAACAGAACAGGAAAAGATCTGCAATGAGAGGTGAATATTTTGTAACCATGGGAATTCCAATGTCATTTAGATAAACAATTTTGTCACACGAACAAACATATTTGTGTAGCAAGAGATTTGGTGCCTTAATCATATCATAACATGTTCAGGAACAATGATTGTTGTAAGCAATATTGGAGAAAAATCCTTACTTTTTGTTACAACAAATGAACTGAAGCTCAGAAAAATTTTAAAGACCTCTTAATAAGTTTTGATTTAATTAAATTGTATAAATTGTAAAAGAATTAAAATTATTGACAAATGAAAGTGGTCTTTTTCTTGATTGTAATTGATCTAAAACTTCACTCCAATTTTTTTCACTTCAAAAGTGTGAAGTTACATCCCAAGAGTACTGGGCCTCAGCCCCCAGTCATATTTTAGGACGTGTGATTGAACGGGCATTATGTGAGGATTAGTCCTTATGGTGTCTTTAGCATCCAAAAAATACAAATCTTGTGGTATGTCAAACAACCAAGAACACAGAACGTTCTATACCAGGAAACTTATTAATGAGGTTACTGTAAATTTTGTTTCCATAGATGTTCACTATGAAAACTTATGATAAAATCGAAACAACTGGAAGACCAGAGCGAAAGATTTTAGAAAACTGAAAAAGTACAAGTATCAATATGATCTGAACAAAAAGCTAAACTCAGGAAAAGATAAAGCTTTGCATGAAACAGGTAGACATTTAGAATTAGTTTGATTATAACGAACATTTTAGATTTCGAAAATATATGAATCTTGTTTTTTTTCAATTTCCTGTAAGTCTTAAAGACAACTTATTTTTTGGAATTCTGCAATGAAACTATAGTTAAAGAATTTGTTTCAATAAAAACGCATGTATTTACCCAACGGATTTAAAAAACTTTTGATTCCATTTTTAATAAATTTATATCATTGTTTTACTGTTTAATAGTAAAGATAATGACCATCAATTATTTGATTTTAAAATATACACGAAGTGTCTATTACAGTTGCCTTCTTTGTCAAACAGGGAGTTGGGACACTATTGTCGTTGCTCTAGTTTTAAGTCATATGTTCTTTATAATTATCTCTTTAGCATATTTTGTGAAGTGTTGTTTTGTAAATTCTGCATAGGTAAGATAAAAAAGTTTAACTGTACGATAACATCAACCAGGAGGGAATTTAAAAAGAACACATTTCATGTTTTTTTTATACTTTTTGTGTGTTACAATCTAGTTCTAAAATAGAAATTAATTTTATAGTCGTTATTAACGAGTTTTGTCTTTCAATTACAGTAGTGTAGAAAATGGAAAACTTGTCCTTTGTTGTTTTGTCCTGCCTTATAATGCTTAGGGGACGACCATTTGATTCTGAGGGAGGGGGCTGGCAGATTTTGTAAATAAATATCTTGGCCCAAGATAAGTTAAAAATAAATAATCTTGCCTGGTTACACTTGAAAATAAATACTCAGTCCACTCCTGAACAGAGACCAATATTGTTATACAAGAAAATAAATAATCTGGCCTCCAAAGGCTTGGAAATAAATATTATGATTAGAATGGAGTTGAAAATAAATAATGTAACNCCCCCCCCCTCCCCCCTCAGGATCAAATGGTCGTCCCCTTAGGTTTTAAATATTATTCGGGTTATTTGTTCTCTTTCAGTTTTTAAACATCTTTGAGTTTATGGTGAAGATTTTATCTGCAGTGAAGAGACATAAGTTGTCGAAATGCGCATATGCAGTATTTAGATCTAACAGTAACTTCGTATTTAGTCAGGTATTTTTTTTTAGAAATATTTTTCTTGTGAACAATATAAGATTTTGGTGAAGGGTAGGTTATCAAGCTACAAATGTCACAATGTATAAAATTTCTCTCAGTTTTGAGCATTTGAACGACAACGAATCAAAATGTAACGGTGCAGAAAGTGAAATCATTACAAATGTAAAGATATGGAGTTCTATGTTATAGTTTTTTTTATTATGTTTTAGTTTTTTCCAATTTGTTATCGACTTGCCTTTTCACTATTGTGTCCTTTTGAAATTAGTTAACAATACTGCTATAAAACAAGACAAAGAAATATTGATAATGTACAAATTATAAGATATGTATGTGTTTTAATAGACGTCAATAATTAGTAATTACAGCTAAATAGAAAAGGGATTTTTTTCTGCAAAAGGATAGCAAAAGCAATTAACTGAATAATGACATTCAAAGCCAACTTTTTGACCAAAGCACATCAAAGACACGTTTGAACAATATCTAGCAAGGGCGATTTAGTAAACGGTTACTAGCAAGGACAATTAAATGAACAACAGCCAGCAGAGAGACTTATCTTGACAATAATTAACCAGAACAATACTTTTGCCAAAGACAATGATCTGAACAATGAATAGTAAGGCTAACATAATTTAAAAAAAATGACAATGACATGCATGGGCACTTCACTTTAAAGTGACTAGCAAAGGCAATAAAATGAACAAGTATATGTAAGAACAAGACGAGACAAGTTTATTACAACTTAGGCACAGTACGTGCTACAAGAGGTTTACAGAACATAAGACAACTTACATTACAATGCAACGACAGCTACAACAATGAATTAATATTAGTCATTTGAAAAAAATAAATAAAAATACATCATCAATTCGTGGTTTCACAGTAAATAAAAGAGAAATAATCATTCATGCATATAAAAAAGATATTTTTTAAATTGTATGAAAATGCATTTCAATCAACATAATAATCCCCTTCTTCGTGAATAACAACGAGCGTTGTGGGTGTAATAAAATGAGTGTTATAAATGTTACTAAATAGAGTAATTCATTATGGAGAGAACGTTTTTGAGTTTATAGAAGATGTTAAAAGAGATGATTTAATGTTGTTGCCTACCCAAGATTTGGATTATACCGACATTTATATTATGAAATCTGATGCACTAAACGAAGCCGGACTAGGTTTGTCATTATGGGGCTGGGGTTGGGTGGGGAAAGGGGGCTGATTTCCCGTTTAATCATTACAATATTCTGATGTCCAGCACATAATTTTTGCATCTCAATATTTTGATAACTTTTGAGAATTTTCGGGCTTTGATCATTCAAAATATGTTATTTAACTATGAACTAATTATGATATGTCGCCCTATAACACCGGCGGATACAGCCTTCCAAATCCGTTGGGTGGACCAGAAAATCAGAAAATGGGCAGTACAAGATACATTTTTTTCCTTTTTTTCAATAGTGCATAAATTCGGAACAATATATTTAAGTACAGAAAACAGTGGATGACAACGCATCTCTTTTTGCTTGGGTGTCATTTACCGTTGTATTAAACTGAAAAATAAATTTATTGTTTTCTTTTTCTTTCGAGTTCATGACCACTTATTTCTCATTTAACAGATAATTGCTTTACAATTTAAATAAAATGCCTAAAGCAAATTTAAGCTATAGACTCGTACATGTAAAATACAATAGATAATCCTTGAGTAAGAACTTGGTTTCTTATGTTCTTCACAAATAAGACAGCTAAAATCCTGTTATCTGATTGGTCGAGAACACTTGACTATATTCTAATGACTTGGAATGATAATTCACTGAACGGTACCTAGCAAAGAAAGTTAATAAGACAACGACTTCCAAGGAAGGCAGTGATTAGTTATTTGTAAAGACATTTTGCATTGAATTGCAAAGACCATGAACAAAACATTTACTGGAACAGATAATAAAATCAACAATGACTAGCAAACACCTTTAACTAAAGAAAGGATCAATTCAATGAAATTACTGAACATTGGTTAGGATTTTTGAATATAGGAATATTATTTCTTTAAAGATTTTAGCGGAAAACATTAATTATTTTGAATTCAAAGAGCTTTTTCAGTTCAGACATATACAGGTTAAAATGAGTGTGTTTATAACACATATTAATACAGTGTTCTACCAGCATGTCATGTATATGTGGTGACTTTTTGTAAAAGGTGAATTGGTGTTTACAGAAATAAAGGATGTGAATCTGGAAACATATATATATATATATATATATATATATATATATGTGTGTGTGTGTATTTTAACAACATTAAGCAAGGGTAATTAACTGAACAATAATAAGAAAGGAAATTAACGTACAACTGATTTTCAAAAACAGTTTCACGAACAATGACCGACAGGGACCTTTGATTGAATGCCTAGTGTAGAGAAAATGAGTAACAGCATACAAATTATCTGAGTAAATTCGGAATTTCTTAGAAGATATGCATGCATCAATATCACCAAACAACTGTCATGATATCACAATATAAAAAATGTTTACCTTTCAAAACGGGAATTCTAGAAATATAAATTTTAGATCATTCAATCATGAAATATTCAAGTTTTAAATAACAGTTCTGCAGAAAAGTAAATTAAATTGTCCAAATAATTTCCCAACTGAATAACTAGGCAACAACAAAAAATCACGAATCAAAAATACATGGCAATATGAGGATCACACACAGAGACCTAACATAAATGACGCGGACGAAACAATCATACAAAGACCAGAAGAAATAAACAACGTATGCCCTTAAAAAGAAATGCAATCAGGTGTTCTGGAAGGGTAAGCACGATCTTCTCCACAAGATGTATTCATAGATAATTTCCAGTGAAATCTCTAAATAAAACCAACTGTGTTATTTTATTCCTTACTCTCAAATATTTTCGAATTTAACTCGTGATTAAGTCAAAACAAAGTTGAAATTTCACTATAACCATAAATAACACCTTTACTCAAAAAAAGAGGGTATCAAGAGCCTCAATTTTAAGAGTCTCATTTTTCAAGTATGTTAAGGTGGTTCGGGTGTCTAAAACTGTGCATCAATCTTGCGCATGTGATGGAAATTGGAATTTGCCATTAAAATGTTGTAAAATAATTTTGTATAGTTAATTGATAATACATAAATCAAATAGGCTACATTTATGCTGCAAGTGTGCAAAATATTTCACTTTTTTGAAAAACTTTTATTTTATTAAGGGAGATAATTCTAAAGGAAATTAAGGGGATAATCACATTTTCACGACTTTTTCAAAAATATGATCGGTGACCCCAATTTTTATTTCATATTTCCAAAGTTAATTTTTTATTAAAGCAACGGCAGTAGAATACCGAAGGAACAAAGCACAAGATTACATCAAAGTCCAAAGACAAGGCAAAAGCAAGAACACCAGAAGACGGAAGACCAAGACACATGCCCATAGAACACACGAACATTACATCTACAACACAAACAACTAAAGCACTAACAGTGTGAACTCTCAAAAAACAGAGTGACATCAGGTGCTCCGAAAGGGTAAGCATGTCCTGCCCTGTATACAGCACCCGTCACACGGTCAACGAGGCATATGTTTTGAAAGATCTGTTAGGTTACTGATTGGATATTGTCATTCTTTAACCCTGAGACAAAACCAAATAAGAACCATGATACTTTTAACTTGTCTAACCCTCAAACAGTACCAAGTTTATACTATATTTTCACCAAAATCTATCGTTTTATTCATATAAAGAATTATAAAATAGTATTTTCTCCCTATATAGACTATATTAAAAAGCTCAAAACCTTGCTGGTTTGGTAAGCCTCTGCCGGAAAAAACAGTTCGGTGACCTATACTTTTTTTTAATAAAAATTTGAATATGAAAAAGAAAGGAAATGGGGTAAATGTCAAGGAGACAACATCCCATATCCAGGTTAAAACGACAAAAAACAAAAAATCTAGGTAAACTTCTAGGTAGCATAAGTGCATTTGATAAACTTTCGATCACAGAAAAATCTATAGTTTGGTTTTTAATACCCGAAACCTCCTTAAAAATTATGTAATATTGCCCAAAGTTAAACAATTTTCCCCACGGGTAGCCATTTAAGATGGGATGTACTGGTCACCTTTCTTAAAGCGATCATAGGAGGACCATTCTGTCTTAATTTGGTTCTTAATCTCCACATAGTGTCAGAGCCAAAGTTCGTTGTGTTTTCCCATGGGTTTCGTCGGATCACATATTAAACTAAAATACTCGCTTGTCCGACACAATTTTAAAATGGGTCATCCCCAGGGACTATTGTAATTAAGATCTTTGAATACTTTACCATTGGATCCAATGTTAAACTAAGTTCCTAGCTGGCTGCCATCTTGGATGTGATACGGACTGACTTTACATTTATCGAAAATCGAAGGGCCAACTAAGTACCCTTATAACCAAGTATGGTTCCAATTAGCCAGGTAGTTTCAAAGATTTTTGCATATGTTTTCCCGTAGTGTCCAATGTTAAATTAATTTCCCTCGATGGCTGTCATCTTGGTTTAGATGCGGGCTTGCCGAATACATTTTTAAAGGAATCATCTACGGACTATTTGGACCAAGTTTGGTTTACTAGTTTCATTAGATATTTTAAATGATTTTTTATCCGACGTATGGAAAGACGATGGACTCCAAGTAATGGCAAAAGTCCATCCTGGCTAAAGCCAGGTTAAATAAAATGAACAGATACTTTTTGGATCTTGTTATTTTTCAGCAATTTTTCACTAAAAGATGCATTTGATTGTATTTCTGTGGGGATTCTTATTTTTTATGAGACTATGGTACAAGTATATTAGCCACTTTTAGTTTATATCTAACTATTTGAAATTTATACATCATCAAAAATGTCAAAATCTAACAAACATCGAAAAAGAGTAGGAAGATACACCTTTGATGTTGGACAATCTCTTTGGATTTTTTTTTCAAAATACCACGGGTTTTCCAATAAACTGAATCGAATCTTAAATTATTAACAATAAGAGAACGCTAAATCATTCATAAATATTTATATTAATCTTTGAATCATTCAATAGTCTCTGTTTAATACTATACAATTACCACCCTAGATAGTGTGTGACCCAGCGATTTCTCTCCCCTCGAAATTAAGGTCACCCTCGAGAGCGGTTTCTCTCCCCGAGATATTAAGGTACACCGAGAGCTTGCTCGAGTGTGACCTTAATTTCGAGGGGAGAGAAATCGCTGGGTCACACACTATCTAGGGTGGTAACTATTATATTATATCGAATTTTCTTGTTCACCGGTTGACCTTCCTATGCGACCAAATGCTAACCGGTTGACCCAGCGAAATCTCAAATGTCATGTGACACGATTTGAACAAATCAAATTATAGATATTTAAATGAGTATATAATTTTGTCTAAATAATACAGATATAACTGTATTTCTGATAACAACTTCATTAATTAGAAATGTATTTGAAAGTTTACATGGTATACAGATTGAAGGAAGGACAAATATCATACGGCAAAATATTTTGAGGAAAGCGCTTTTAGCTACACTTTTTGAAATGAACAACCAGAACACATGACACTGTACATGGATCTGTCATCTTTAGAACCCAAAACGTTTTCAGAAGAGTAAGCGATGTATTCGGATTAATGAATACGAATTTCACATATGAAAATGTTGCATATCATTGCTTTTGAAAAATTTACAAAAATATCTTTACACCTCCGCACATCTGAAATTCATTCTCGGTAAAAAACTGTTGGTTTACCTTAGTATGAATTTTTGATCATTTAAACAATTGTTGTCAAACAGAAAATAAAACAATGCTACCGTTACAGAAAGATAAAGTAGTCAATATACAGAAATTGATGTAGTTTTACTAGAATATATACATGTTGTATTTCATCAATAGTTGTCATTTAAGATCTAAATAAATGCAAGTTTATTTTGTGTTCTTTTTCAAATGTTATTGAATTTAAACCATGAACAAGTCAAAACAGAGTTGAAATGACAAATAAAAATGAGAGCCTGAGAGATACTTTATATATTATATATTTTTTCATAAATGTATCTCTCTTAAACTATTGCTTAGAAAACTTCTTTGCTTGTAATTCCTTTTGATAGTTCAAACCGTCCATGAGACAGATATAAGCCTCGTTGCTATAAAAATTAACTACTCATATTTCAAATTTTATGCATCAACAAAAAAGGTCAAAATTGAATGCATTTTTTAACACGAAAAACAAAGAAGAAGCTATGTCATCATTCATGGTGATTGCATTTATTGACCCCAAAACGTTTGCATAGGCGTAAATATGTTTTCAGATTTAGAAATACGACATTTACATATGAAAATACAAATAACAGTATTGATAGAAAGTAATCGCCACGCTTTCAAGAATAAGTGTTGTATACAGGCTAAGAGACACTCGGATATTTTGAATATTTATACAACATACTTGCTAAAGAAGATTATTTAATACGAAATATAATGTAAATTATAACAAGGTGGAAGTGACTAGTTTATAACAGTCCCAGCAAAATATTCAGTTGTTGGAAAACTTGAAACACAATTTTTTTCAAAAAATAATTGTTTGCTTATGTTGTGGAACATTCCGAACAGACATTTTAACTCCCTAAAATAAAAATTGAAAACTTACAACGGAATGTGTGTATTGCAATATACAATAATGAACGTTCGTTGAGGAATTAGGGGTAACAAAGCGTACTTATCTTGAATTAAGTTCAAACTTATACTACAATTCAACCATAGAATAGTAACAATTATATAACTTTAGAAAAGTTAGTTCTTTTCTCTAAAAGAAATTTTCTGATTTTAATTTTGTAAGGACGATACTCATATTAAATGAAATCATTTCTGGGCAAGAATAATGCTACTTATGAGTGACAAAAAGAAAATAAACATATTTGATATCATAGTCAACGGAAATTATGTCCTTAGCTATTGCTGTCAGTAACTGCGAGCATTTGTCTAGACAGTGCCTGTGTGTATTATCTTCATGTTTTATGTTCTTTATTGTAAGGGTACTCGTCTTGATAAGTTGGACTTTTTTCTAGTTTGATTTTTACTGTGAGTCTTTTTGTGTATTTATTTTTTAGTCATTCACCACACATAGGGGAGGGTGGGGTTGGATCAAAGCAAGAAAACGAGTTTAACCCCACCGCAATTTTTGCGCCTGTCTCAGTCAGGAATATGTTGGTCATTGGCTTGTCCTTGTCTTCTTATAAAATTTTAGTTTCTTGATATTTGGGTTATTTGATGTGGTTTGTTTCCATTGATTTATTCACTTTTTTACCTTTTTGGGCCATTTAGGGCTTGCTATATGGCGTGAGGTTCCTCACTGTGTTGAAGACCGTACGGTGACCCCTAGATGCTTTGTTTTGGGTCGTTTTAGCCTGGATTTGGGATGTTGTCTCCTTGACATTTACCCCAGTTCCTTTCTTTTTCATATATATTCTAAAGTTTAGAATCTAGTAAAAAAATGATTTTGTCGAGGCTTTTGAAATCTGGTTCTTACGAAGCAGTAAAAACATTTAAAAAATGCGAATGACGATTCTGACCAAAAGGAAATCAAAGTAACGTTATTTTCCAGTGAATGATTTTTGCTTACCCTATGAGAAGTTAAACAATGTTCCCCACGTCCAGCCATTTTATATGGGATGCAGACCTACTGATCATCTTTCTTGAAGGGATCATCGAAGGACTATTCTGTCTACATTTGTTTCTAAATCACCATACAGTGTCAGAGTTCATTAAATGTGTTTTCCCGTTGGTTTTGTATGAAAAAATAGAGCAGTGCTCAAGGTCCCCCGCCTTAGAGTTGTATGTTCCTTTTACCTGAAAAACGGTACAAGATGAAAAAAAATGTTTGGGGAGAGTTTTATTGCATTTTTCACGAGGAAGCATTTGCAAAAAA
>MJUU01030470.1:8062-20895 GCA_002080025.1 Modiolus philippinarum
TATGTGATATGTTTAATGCTATTGTTAATGTTTAGTAGTAGTGGGATGTTGTTGGTTCTTTTTAAAAGTTGATAATAAAAATTAAGTGTGTTTCCCCACTTGTTGTTTACATATAATATAATATTGGTTTAATATAATGAAATTAAATTAAAAAAAAAACAAAAAAAACTTGCATTAAAAACAGCTGGAATTATACCTTCCCAGAAAAAAATCTCAGTTGGAACATACTAAAATGCAGAGCATATTTTGTTACATTTCAACAGGATTTTCAAGTATGCAATTGAATCCCATTATTTTTCATATCAGTTTAATATTTAATTGCATATTTTTTGCTTCTGTAATTCTGTAAATTTATTTCTGTCAGTTTTTTTTTTGTTCTTGTGAAATCATATTTGCAAGTATCATATGACAACAGCTACTTATTTTGTGTAGTTATTCCATTTTATAAGCCATGTTTTGTTAAAGGTTGTTTAGAGAGTCTTAACTTGAAAAAAAACAAACAAACAAACAAAAAAAACAGATTCCCCAAATTTCATTCAATAACTAATTCTGATATTAATGTAGTGTGAAATATTGTTTGTACTTAAACACTTATGGCTTGTTTTGTAATTTTTTAATGCATCTAATATGTTTTTATCATATATAGTTTTATTATTTTGAAGTCAAGATTTGTCATACTCACTCTGACAAGAGAAATTAAGGAATTACAATAAAATTATTGACTTGTTTGTCATTCTAAATGTCCAGTCATCATTCATTTTTAGCTCAACTGACACAAATGGGCATATGAGCCTGTATATGTCCATCACCATTTCACATTTTTAACTTCTTCTGGAGACCAATGCATAGATTTAAATGGATTTAAACCAAATATGCCATGACTTACTTTTGAGGTGCTGACCACATGTTGTAACTATGGTGCCAATTCAATCCTCAAAAACTGCTGCCAACAAGGAATTTAATTTAGCATTCAAATTTCAACCTCTCTGCATGGTCTTTCTCAGTTGTGCCAAACTCATCCTTACAACTGAAAGCTAATCAAGTGTTTAATACAAGCTCCTGGAAGAATTTGGCTCATTGTTTTGATATCCTCATCATTTTTGGAAAGCTTTTGTAAAAATGTATATACAGTCGAACTTCGATGGCTCGAACACCCAAGGGACCGATGAAAATAGTTCGAGTAAAAGGGGTGTTCGAGATATGGAGGTCAAACTATGTTAAAATTCAAACCAAGGGACCACAAAAAAAGGTTCGAGGCATCCATGGTGTTCGCGTTATTGCAATTCGAGCCATCGAAGTTCTACTGTATATATAAATATACTGTTTTGGTATTTTGAATGGTAATTAATTTCTCAAGAATCAGAAATATATCATACTTTCTCCAAATTATGGAGAAATTTTGAACTTTAAAAAAGGTTCATTTTCATAAGATATTGGAGTTTAGTTTTACTTGTTGATTGTAGAATTCTATTTTGCCGTTTCAGAAACTGATTTGTGGGTACAGTGATAATAATTCAAATTTTGGTGAACGAACAATCAATTTTCAACCAATGTTGTTACATTTTTTACGTTCTTGACCAATCAAAATATTTTGGAATACTCTCTTCCCACAATGCTTTGGTTTCTGAAACTGGGAATTGACCAGATTCCCAAGAAATGTTGGACTTGCCAGCTATATACCTTTAAGATGAATAGTATAGTTACATGATATCTAGTAAAACATCAGTTTTGCAAACACCATTGTTGTACTTATTCGGTAGTTTTGGTGGTTAAGTTAAAATATTTATCAAAATTATATTATATTTTGATTTTCAATGGTGTTACAGGGATTTTCCTACTGTAATGTTTCAGGCTGAATATGGGCCCAAAAAGGCTTTTTTTTTTTTTAAACCAATAAGCGTATAGAAATTCCCAATTGCAATTCAAAGTAAAGAATTTCAAGGTTTCAAGGTTTTTCTGTGTCAAAAATCAGTTCTGTTCCATTAGACGGACGTATTATGGTATACCGATGTCCGATTGTCCGTCCATCTCATATGTCGCACTCTAACTTGACAACCGTCTGGCTGATTCACTTCAAACTTTGTAGAGGTATTTGGTATGATATCCTCACGATCTGTATACTTTGTTGTGAAATTTCGATTTTTCTTGCAAGAGTTATGGGACTTTATTCGTCAATTTAAAGGCAATTTTTTACATGTCGTGCTCTAACTTGACAACACTATTGCCAATTCACTTCAAACTTTGTAGAGGTATTTTGTATGATGGCCTCATGATCTGTATACTTTTTCGTGAAATTTTGATTTTTCTTGCAAGAGTTATTGGACTTTATTTGTCAGTTTAAGGCAATTTTTTACATGTCGCGCCCATACTTGACACCGATTCACTTCAAACTTTGTAGAGGTATTTGGTATCATTGCTTCATGATCTGTATACTTTTTCGTGACATTTTTATTTTTCTTACAGGAGTTATGGGACTATTCGTCACTTTTAATGCAATTTTTTACATGTCGCGCCCTAACTCAACAACCCTTTCGCCAATTCACTTCAAACTTTGTAGAGGTATTGGATTTGATGGCGTCACGATCTGTATACTTTTCGTGAAATTTTTATTTTTCTTGCAAGAGTTATGGGACTTTATTCGTCAATTTTAAGGCAATTTTTTACATGTCGCCCTCTAACTTGACAACCCTTTGGCCAATTCACTTCAAACTTTGTAGATGTATTTGATATGAAGGCCACAAGATATATGTACTTTTTTGCCAAATTTTGATTTTTCTTGAAAGAGTTATAGGACTGTATTTGTCAAATTTAAGGCAATTTTTTACATGTCGCACTCTTACATACAAGTACAAACAAATGTACTTTGATCATTGATCAGCTCACTTCAAACTTGGCAGATTGATTTGTTGTTAAAAAGAGATATCAAGCTCAATTAGGCAGTTATGGGTGCTTATAAATTGAGAATCCCTTACATAAATCACTTAATGTTTTGAAGGGGTGACGACGGGCGTATCATGCGACTTGGCGCAGCTGTTTATTATTTATTGTCAAACTGGCTTAAACATGAAAGTTTAGTTATACAAATTTTGCTTCAGTTAAAGGTTAAATATATTAAAATAGTTTTCCCAATTTCAATGACTTAGCCACTAATTTTCCCAATAAAATGGGACAAGGGCCCATGTTGCAAATGAGAAGGAAAATCTCTGTGTTAGACTGGAGTCCACTGAGATCAATTGGATGTGGTCATTTACACATTGATGTCACATATTTACAATGTGAATGCATATGTTAGGGATTAACACAGTTAATTGAAAAAATTGGGAAAAAAAGAGAAAGACATAATGATTAAAAGTTTACCCATTACTGCGGTGCAGCTATTTATCTAGTCATTGTTATTTGTCTATTGTTATCTGTTATTTGACAAAGATGTTTATTTAATTGTTATATCTACAAAATAAAATATCAGTCACAAATAAATTTACCTGTCTTATCAGTATTTTGATATATTTCAGTTTACATAAAATTAAAAGCACAAATGTACCAAGCTGAAGGGTCACAAGAAGTATAATTTCTGATTTTAGTATATACCTCACATAATTATATGGCATGCACCTAGTGCATCTGTCTGTCTGTATATATGTATATGTGTACATCTTGATTATAGCATTATTCCAAACTTGCTGGAATTCTTCAATTTTATACTGCCAATTTTACCAATCATTTTGTTCTTCTTTATTTTTATTCTTTTTAAAATTGCTTTGCTTTATTGGACTTGGAATAAATTTCCAAAATGGCCATACAGCTCATTAAAATTATTGCAGTTGGAGTTAACATATGTGTTATGGTCTCATGTTCATTTACTCCATATCCTTTCGTAAAATATTTAGTCAGTTTAGATTTTTGGGGTCTATAGATATTGCACCATAATCAGCATATTCTGCTTACTATTTAATCATATTTTCAGGGATATTTTAAAGAATTTTAAAGTTGTTGAAAGGGTGTATCACTTTGTGTCTCCCCTCTTTTTTGTTTTTTTTTAATTGCCCCAGATCGAGGATGGGTCCATATCTGTCTTTCTGTGCCTCAAAACTTTATCATAGGTATAACTTTTGAACCATGTGAGATGGACTTTTCATACTTAGCAAGTGTATAGATCTAGTCAAAAGAAAACAGCTGTGCTAACTGAAAAAAATGAAATAAAATTGAAAAAAATCAGGTCAAAGATCAAGGTCACAAATGTCAAAAAGGGGTTGAATTGGGATTTTTCACATATTTGACCATAGACTCTATTGAGATGGGGTTTGCAATATTTTATCGCTGAAAAAATGTGCAGCTGTATATTGATGGATATTGATGGATTCAAGGTATCGTTTACCATTTTTATACCCCACCACACATAGTGGTGAGGTTTTATGTGATATCCTCAGTTGAGTGTTCGTCCGTCTAACTGTCCCCTGAAGTTTTCCGACTGATAACTTGTGAATGAATTATGAAATAACATAAGGTTTTCAAACTTGGTATATAAGTTGTTTACCACAAAACTCGGGCCAAGTTCAATTTTTGGTTCAGAGGTCTAAAGGGTTCTGAGTTACGCCCCTTTCAAGTAAGTTAGAACCAAATCGTCATTCTAAAACGAACAATCCAAGGAGAATGGCAGCATGGGAAACCAAAGAAACAAAGACATAACATGAGCACGGGACAGAAAAGAAAAATGAAGACACACACACATACAAAAATGAACAACACAGACCCAATAAATGATGAGATGGATGAGATCAGGTGCACCAGTAGAGTAAGCATCTCCTGCTTCTTATAAGACACCAAATATGTGCCTTTAAACTTTGAAATTTTGTAAATTATAAGGTTTCGGACTGACAACTTATGCATGAAATTAAATACTGTCTTCAAACTTGTTATATAAGTTATTTACCCCAAACTTAGACCAAATTGGGTTTTGAGGTCTAAGGGGCTTTGGAACTTGGAAGTTATGTGAATTATAGGGTCTCTGACTGATGACTTGTGAACAAAATAGCATACTGTCTTCAAACTTGGTATATATGGATGTTGTTTATTACAAAACACAGCCAAGTTTGATTTTGTTTTCTGAGATCCATTGAGTTCTGGAGTTGTGCCTCTTGAAACTTATGGCATGTATGAACAGATACATTAAACAATTTAAACCATTTTCAATAAACAAGAGACAAAAAGGTGCCCATTATGTCTTAGAAAAAGGAGTTGGAATAGGTGTTTTCTTGTATTTTTCTAAAAAATATCATTATTTATTGTATGGATATGTGGTTTATTTTATTTTGCTAATAAAATTGCACAGTTGGAATATATAGACAGATTTGAGATAGTTGAACATATTTTGAGAAACAAGGGGCTCAAAAGGATGCAAAATGTGAAAAAAATGGGGGTTTTTGTTGTCTGATATTGATGCAGTTTATTATGTGCCCACATCAAGGTCAAGGTCACAGAGGTCAGAACTTGCCATTGAAGTAAAGTAAGCACAGGCACAACTCGTTTGCTTTGGTATTGGTGACACGTGTTCCCCAGAACATGAATGCATTTTTAAACAGTCCCACACAAAGAGTCAGCGTATTAAGATATTTTTGTTTTGGATATGAATGGTTTTGCATTGTTCTCGGAAATAAAGAATTGTGTGTTTTTTTATGCCCTGTCCACAAATGTGGAAGGGGCATATAGTGTAACCCTTGTTGGTCCTTCCATCTGTATCTCCAGTTAAGTTTTGAGTTTTATTACATTTCTCTGAAAATGGGAGGTAGAACAATAAAAGTAAGTAGGCCAGTAGAGAGATATTTAATAGTACTACAGAGTACACTAGGTAGTTTGACTCTTTGACCTACTTTAAATGCTTGAGTGACTCTGGTTAAGTTTTGTGTTGAAGTCCATTCTCAACAACTACATATAGGACAATTATGTTTCATTAAATTAATTGCCTGGAGGTGTACTACCCAAATCAGGCTTTGACATACATTTTTGCTTCAGTGACTTTAGTTAAGCTTTGCGTTAAAGTCCATTTCTCAACAACTACACATTATAAGACAATGATGTTTCATCAAATTAATTTCCTTTATGAAAACTACCCTAATTATTGACAATTAGGTGCATTTGACCTACATTTTATGCTTCAGTGACTTTGGTTAAATTTTGTGTTTCAGTCTATTTCTCAACTACTATGTATTGTAGCATCATGATATTTCACTGTAACATTCATCTAAAGGAGAACTGCCCATTTCACTAACAATTTGATGTCCATGACATACATTTTATGGTTGAATGACTGGTTAAATTTATCATTTCATCACAATTCAGTGATAGGAAACTAATTTTAAGAATGAAATCTGTTGCGATAAATTTATGGTGGGCATTAGTGTCTTATAGACACATTCTCTGTTTTTTTTTTGTTTTTTGTTTTGCATTTTGGATATTAAATAACAGTGCATTTGGAAAATTTTCTTTATTTATAAACCACATTGATGGAAGTACTACTGAAAATAAGAATAACATTCTTTTTTTTAAGCTCACCTCACGAAGGGGGGGTGGGGCTTATGTAATACATTTACGTCGGCGATCTTGTCCGGTTAGGAAGAATGGTTAAAGTCCATTCCTGCTTACTGACAAGTCCCACATCAACCATATTGGTATGTATGATGCGTTTTAGGATGACAACAACAATGCCTGCTTCAGATGCTGTCTGTGACCTACATTTTACGCATGAGCGACTTGGTTAGGTAGAATGGTTAAAGTCCATTACTGCTTACTGATATGGCCTACATCAGCCATATTGGTATGTATGATGCATTTTGGGATGACAACAGCAAATGCATGCTACGGATGCTGACTCTGACCTATATTTTATGCATGAGAGTCTTGGTTAGGTAGAATGGTTAAAGTCAATTTCGGCTTACTGACATGTCCCGCATCAACCATTTTGTATGTCTGATGCATTTTGGGATGAAAACAACAATGCATGCTTCAGATGCTGGCTGTGACCCATATTGTACGCATGAGCGACTTGGCTAGATAGAATGGTTAATGTCCAGTCCAGCTTACTGACTTGTCCCACATCAACAGTATTGGTATCTATGCATTTTGGGCTGACAACAATGAATGCTTCGCATTCTATCTGTGACATACATTTTATGCATAAGTAACTTGGTAGGTAGCATGGTTCAAGTCCATTCCCGTTCATTGACATGTCCCACATCAACCATATTGGTATGCATGATGCATTTTGGGATGACAGCTGCTGTGAATGCTTTGGATGCAGTCTGTGAACTACATTTTATGCATGACTGAATCTGTTAAAAAGAATAACTATAGTCCAATCCTGTATACTGACATATGCAACATGTGACAAAGCTGCGCAACGATGAGAGCTTAGCAGGCTGTGGCTGCTCTGTATGTTTTGTATGTCACATATCCAAATAATAAAGATTGCATAGTTCTAGATCTGTTCTTTTTAAAAAGCTCTTGTGTTCAAAGGCTATTATTGTTGGAACGTTTATTTGTTTATAGTATCATTTTGATATTCTAAACCACATCAAAATCCTATGCCTCATTATGAAATACAATGCACATGTCATTATTATGAACTTAGTGTTACTATATAAAATCATTTAAGTTCTGGTTTTTTTTTTAGAATTATATAAAAATACTAATATAATGACTTATGTACTCCATATAGAAGGGCAGTCCAACAACTGGTGACACTTTTGCAAAACCTGTAATTTTGCTAGCAAAGGGATAAATGTTGACAATCAAGGAAATGCCCAAGGCATATCTGTTGCACTAGAATCTCCAAGTAACAGTACAATGGTGATCAAGAAATCAAACAAAACTATAAGACTGTCTGCAATTTTGGTTAAAAAGTTATTTTTTGGAAACCACAAAATTTGCATGGTTTCAAGTGGCATATACTAGAACCACTTGGACAGCTGGACCCATAATGAACTTTGCCCAAGTTTTGTGATAAATAAAAAACAAGATCACAAGGGCCTGATGACACAATAACCTCAACAAATAAAATACCTCATTTTCAAGTATGTTAATAGACCTTGATATTATCTTCAAAGTTGAAATGTTTCCTGTGTCAACCATTTTAAGTAGGGTGAAGGCTTACTGGTCACCTTTTTTGATGGGGACCATCTAAGGACCGTTGTGAGTAAGTTTTGTTCTAATTAGACTAGCAGTTTCATAGAAGAGCTTGGAAATTGTTTTCCAATAGAGTCCATGTTAAATTAAGTCATCTGCCTGTCACAGCTACTGAATAAATTCTTAAGTTTTCAGAAAAATTAGCACCTGAATCTGATGATTTGTTTTGCTTCATTTGATCTACAAATAGTAAAAATGATCTGAATTTATTGAGAAATAGTAAGTCACAGTTCGCATCACATCAAAGATGTACGCGTTGTTTAGTACTGGACACTGTTGGAAAACATTCAAGACCTTATCCTTTGAAACAACAAAGCCAATTGGATCAAAACTTGGTCGCAATAGTCCTTACATTGGTCTCTTTAAAACATTTTTTTCTCTAAGTCCGTACCTCATCCGAGATGGCCACAAGCGAGAACTTAGTGTATCAGTGTACCCTCTAGAAGAAAAATATTAAGATCCATCTGAAGCTACTTGCCCAATAGGAACCAAACTTGGTCACAATATTACTTGTTTGCTCTCTTGAAAAAAGGCTCTGGCAAGTCTGCATAAGATAAAAGATGGATGCCAGCTGAAAACATAGTTAAACATTTACCCTATTTCAAAGCTTTCAAAGATCTCTGAAACGACAAACCAATTGGACCTACACTTGGTCAAAATAGTCCTCAGATGGTTCTTTTTAAAAAAATATATCAATCAAGACAAAACGTCACCCAAGATTGCCGCCATGTGGAAACTTAGTTTAACTTTCGACCCTGTAGGAAAAATATTCAAAGATCTCCTTTGAAGTTACATGGCCAGTTGAATGAAGCTTAGTCAAAAAATTCCTTGTTGACTCTTTGGAAAAAAAGGTCTCGAAAGTCCGCATCACATACAAGATGGGCGCCTGCGGAGAACATAGTTTAACATTAGACCCTTTGGGAAAGCATTTAAGATCTTCAACACAACAAAGCGAGTTGAATCCAAACTTAGTAACAATAGTCTTTGGCTTTCCCTCTTAATATCTGCTAGGCAATTTTGCACCAAATTCAAGAGTCCAACAGCAGAGGATTTAATCATACCCCTATTCGATAGCGAGTGGGGTATACTGCATTCACCTTGTCCATACGTTCGTCCGAAAATGATTTCTGTGACATTTATTCTCAGCTTCTACAAGAAGGATTGATTTCAACCTTGGTATATGGTTAGTTGTAAGAAATATCCCTTTTTAGCTCACCTGACCCAAAGGATCAGTGTGAGCTATTGCCATCACTTGGCGTCCGTCGTCCGTTAACTTTTCACATTTTCATCTTCTCCTCTGAAACTGCTGAAGCAAATTCATCCAAACTCTACAGAAATGATGTATGGAAGGTCCTTTACAAAGATTGCTCATTTCGTTCTGATTCGTAAAAAAATATGGCCGCCAGAGCAGAACTTAGGTTTAACATTGGTCCCTATGGGAAAAATCACATTTTCATATTCTGCTCTGAAACCACTGAGGCAAATACAACCAAACTTTACAGGAAAGATGTACTAAAGGTCCTTAACAATGATTGCCCATTTCCTTCCAATCCGACAAAAAACATGGCCGCCAGCACCAGCAGGGAACATTATTTAACATTGGACCCTATGGGACAATCACATTTTTATCTTCTCTTTTGAAACCACTGAAGCAAATTCAACCAAACTTTTCAGGAATGATGTACTAAAAGCCCTTTACAAAGATTGCAAAAAAACATGGCCGCCAGCATTGTACTTAGGTTTAACATTGGACCCTATGGGAAAAGTCACATTTTAATCTTCTCCTCTGAAACTGCAGCAGCAAATTCAACCAAATTTTTCAGGAATTATGTACGGAAGGTACTTTGCAAAATTTGCTCACTTCATATGACAAAAAACATGGCCTCTAGTGCAGAACTTATTTGAACATCGTAGCCCTGTATGTGAAAACCATACTTTTCATTATCTTCTCTGAAACTATTCAAGCAAATTTAACTTAACTGTATTGGAATGATGTATTGAAAGTCCTTTGCAAAAATTTCTCATTTCAATAGGATCAGACAAAAAATACTTGTGCCAATGGAGAATATAGCTTAACATTAGACCTCATTGGTAAGAAACATCTTTTTTGGTCATGCATGGCATGGAAGCATTTTGTCAGGTGAGTGATACAGTCTCAGTTCATGAGCCTCTAGTTGAGTTCTGTCAGATATGTACTTCCTGTTTAGCAAAATGTGGACCTAGTTACGAAATGAAGTGAAAACCTGAATTTTTCGTCACATTTTTCTCAGCTTCGACAAGAGGGATTCATGAATGAATGTTCCATATTGAGTGCTGTCAAATGTGTACTTCCTGTTTAACGAAATGTGGATTTAGTTACGAAATGTAGTGAATTTTTTCAGCTTCCAAAAGTGGGATTCATTTCAAAATTGATATGCAGCCTCTATATGGTTAGTTGTAAGGAACGTCCTATTTTGAGTCCTGTCAGATGTGTACCTCCTGTTAACGGAATGTGGACTTAGTAACGAAATGTAGTGAAAACCTTTTTTCTCAACTTCTGCAAGAGGGATTCATTTCAACATTTGTACGCGTCTCTATATGGTTAGTTGTAAGGATGTCCTATTTTGAGTTCAGTCCTATAATGTATACTTCTTGTTTAACGAAATGTGGGTTAAGTTACGAAATGTAGTGAAACATGAATTTTTCGGGCATTTTACTCGGCTTGTACTGGAATGATTGATTTCAAAATTGGTATGCAGTCTCAATATGGTTAGTTGTAAGGAACGTCCTTTTTTGGGGGGGTCCTGTCATATGTGTTCTTCCTGTTTGACGAAATTTGGACCAAGTTACGAAATATAGTGAAATCATTAATTTTTTGTCGCATTTTTCTCAGATTCTACAAGAGGCATTGCTTTCAAAATTGATATGCAGCCTTTATATTGTAAGTTTTCAGAAACGGTCTATTTTGAGTTCTGTCAGATGTGTAACGCGGACTTAACGAATTGTAATGAAAACATTAACTTTTCGTCGCATTTTTGTCAGCCTCTACAAAAGGGATTCATTCAATATTGGTAAGCAGTCTCTATAGGTTAGTTGTAAGGAACGACTTATTTTGAGTTCTGTCAGATGTGTACTTTCTGTTTAGTGAAATATGGTATTGGTTAAAGAAATGCAGTAAAAATATGAATTTTTTGCCGCATTTTCTCGGCTTCTGTAAGGAGCCTTAGTGTCAATTCTGTCCGACATCTATTTTCTGTTGTCGAGTGGCACGCCAACGGGTGAAACTTGTTATGCATTGGTAATCTATTGGAAAACACATTCAAAGCTCTTGAAACTGCCAGTCTAATAGAATCAAACTTAGTCACAAAATTAATGGCCCTCAAATGGTCCCCCTTCAAAAAAGTTGATCAGTAAGTCTTCCCCTATCCAAAATTGTTGCCACCAGGAAACATAGTTCATCTTTGAAGCTAATAACATCATAGCCTATGTATATGCTTAAAAATGAAGTCCATTATTATTGAGGTTAAATTTTTTTCGCGAAACTTGGGCAAAGTTCATTTTGGGTTCAGCTTTCCAAGTGGTTCTGGAATATTCCAATTGAAACTATTCAGATTTTGTGGTTTAATAACTTTGAACCAAATTGCAGACAGTCTTAAACTTGGAATGTAACTTGTTTACTACAAAATTCAAGCTAAGTGTGTAGTGGTTCAGGAGTAATGTCACTCGAAACTTTGCAATTTTGTCACCTTTAGGTTTCTGACCAAGAAAACGTGTAAGAAATAACATAATATCTTCAAACTTTGCATGTAATCTGTTAGTACAAAGCACAAGTCTTGTTTGATTTGTCTTGTTTTGGAGTTCAGCTCCTTGAAAACATATGGTTAGTTGTAAGGAATGTCCTTTTAGAGCCCGGTCAGATGTGTACCTTCTGTGTACCGAAATGTTGACTTAGTTACGAAACAGTAGTTAAAGCGTGAATTTTTGTCCCCCGCCTTTCGCGAAAGCGGGGGACAATAGAATTCGCCTTTCCGTCATTCCGTCATTCCGGATGTCGTTTCCGGATGATAACTTGAGTATCCCTTGCCCGATTGAAACAAAACTTATACAGATGGAAGGAATAGGGAAGGGCAAGAACCCTATTGATTTTGGGGTCAGTAGGTCAAAGGTCAAGGTCACAATTTCTAAAAATAGAATTTATTGCACCAAAATTTGGTCCGTGTGGGAAATTTTTATTTTTTATCCGATTTCGATGGGATTTTTTCCATTAGATTCCTCTCAATGAATGCTTTCATATATATGCCAACAGATTTCTGGTATCTCTTACCAAGATAATTGGGGTCAAAGGTGTTGGGGGGCTGGGGGTTTCCGGATGTCGTTTCCGGATGATAACTTGAGTATCCCTTGCCCGATTGAAACAAAACTTATACAGATGGAAGGAATAGGGAAGGGCAAGAACCCTATTGATTTTGGGGTCAGTAGGTCAAAGGTCAAGGTCACAATTTCTAAAAATAGAATTTATTGCACCAAAATTTGGTCCGTGTGGGAAATTTTTATTTTTATCCGATGGGATTTTTTCCATTAGATTCCTCTCAATGAATGCTTTCATACATATGCCAACAGATTTCTGGTATTTCTTACCGTTTTCAAGATAATTGGGGTCAAAGGTGTTGGGGGGG
>MJUU01030470.1:20979-32937 GCA_002080025.1 Modiolus philippinarum
TTTTTTGCAAATGCTTCCTCGTGAAAAATGCAATAAAACTCTCCCCAAACATTTTTTTTCATCTTGTACCGTTTTTCAGGTAAAAGGAATTCCGTCATTCCGGAAGTCGTTTCCGGATGATAACTTGAGTATCCCTTGCCCGATTGAAACAAAACTTTTACAGATGGAAGGAATTGGGAAGGGAAAGAACACTATTGATTTTGGGTCAGAAGGTCAAAGGTCAATGTCACAAATTCTAAAAATAGAATTTATTGCGCCAAAATTTGGTCCGTCTGGAAAATGTTTATTTTTTATCCGATTTCGATGGGATTTTTTCCATTGGATTTCTCTCAGTGAATGCTTTCGTACATATGCCAATATCTCTTACCGTTTTCAAGATAATTGGGGTCAAAGGTGTTGGTGGGGGGGGGGGGGAGGGGGCCAAAAAAATTTTTTTTTTCATTGGATTTTGATGGGTTTTTTTGCAAATGCTTTCTTGTAAAAAATGCAATAAAACACTCCCCTGCACATTTTTTCCCATCTTGTACCGTTTCCCACGTAAAAGGGGTCAAAGAGAGACAAAAATGCCATTTTGGTTCGTGTGGGAAATTTTTATTTTTTTTCCGATTTTGATGGGATTTTTTTCATTGGATTCCTCTCAATGAATGCTTTCATTATTATGCCAGCAGCTTTTTGCTTTCTCTTACTGTTTTCGAGATAATTGGGGTTGAAGGTACCGAAGGGGGCCAAAAAATGCCATTTTGGTTTTTGTGTAAAATTTTTACTTATTATCCAATGCGATGGGATTTTCCCCGTTGGATTCCTTTCCTTGAATGCTTTCATGAAAATGCCAACAAATTTTTGTTGTATCTTTCAGTTTTTGAGGATATTGCACTCAAAGCTGGCAACAGGTAAAAAAAACTCCATTCATCTAACATACAACTCTAAGGCGGGGGACCTTGAGCATTGCTCTATTTTTAGTCACATTTTTCTCAGCTTCTACAAGACGAATTCATTTGAAAATTGGTATGCAGTCTCTTTATGCTTAGTTTTATGGAATGTCTAATTTTGAGTACTGACAGATGTATACTTTCTTTTTGGAGAAATTAGGACTTAAATACGAATTGTAATGAAAACATGAATTTTTTGTCCAATTTTTGTCAGCTTCTACAAAAAGGATTGCTTTCAAAATTTGCTTGCAGTCTCTATATTGTTAGTTATAAAGAACGTCCTTTTTGAGTCCTGTCAGATGTTTACTTCCTTTTTGATGAAATGTGGTATTATTCCTATTTTGAGTCCTGTCAGATGTGTACTTCCTTTTTGATGAAATGTGGTATTAGTTAAGAAATGAAGTGAAAATGTCGTTGCATTTTTTTCAGCGACTGTAAGGAACCACATACTGTCAATTCTGTCCGATATTTATTTTCTATTTTCACGCCAACGAGTGCAGCTTTATGTTAAGCATTGTAATCTATTGGAAAACGCATTCATAGCTCTTCCTCTATGACACTGCTATTCTAAAAGAATCAAACTTATAGTCACAAAGGTCCTCAAGTTGCCCCAATTGTTGCCATCCGGAAATATAGTTCATCTTTGAAGCTTATAACATCAAGGTCTATTAACATACTTGAAAATGAAACCCTTATTATTGAGGTTATTTTTTTTCTCACGAAACTTGGGCAAAGTTCATTATCAGTCTAAAACTTGGAATGTAACTTGTTTACCACAAAATTCGGGCTAATTGTGTAGTGGTTCAGGAGTTATGTCACTTGAAATTTTGCAATTTTGCCACCTTTAAAATGTGTAAGAAATAATATACTATCTTCAAACTTTGTATGTAACCTGTAAATACAAACGGAACAAGTCTTGTTTGATTTTTGGTTCAAAGGCTTAACTGGTTTTGGAGTTCAGCTCCTTGAAAACGTAAAAAAAAATATAAAAAAGTTTTGGCTCATGATCGATAACATGTTAACAAAATTGCATCAAGTCAAAAACAACGGCAGTAGAATACCGAAGGAATTAAGGAGTGGAATTTACATAAATCGAAGTCCAGAGACACGGCTAAAAGGAGAACACAGAAAACAATGAAGGTTAAGCATGTCCAAATACCGAACATACTATAAATTTAGTTTCTGCATGTTGCCATTTCTACACTATATGTCTCTTTAATGCATATAAAATCGTAACATTTGATAAACGCAAAGATGTTTAAAACTGATAACAAAAAACCCATTTGACCTAAATGGAAAGCCAAAATCAGCTTAGGAGAGAGCTCTGCATGAAGGAGATATATAATATTATAGTATTCAACGAAATTTCCAAAAAAAAAGATATGCAAGTTTCCAAATAAAATCAGCTTTCAGGTCAGCACCGAAGTACTGACTACTTGGCTGGTGAATACCCTACTGGACTAATAGTCCAACAGCCGAGGCATCGACGAAGTGGCAACAAAGAACTAAATACCGAACTTGCTGTAAAATATTGCTTCTGCATATGACCGAAATACTTTCATTTAGAGAGAATTTACATCATATATATTTCAGTCCATTTGAAACAATACAGAAACTAGTTGGTCAGGTACAAAATTAGACCCGTTTCTCGAAATCACTCTAAAGTAAAATTTGTGATGATTTAAATTTTCCTGTTGTAATTTTCAAATTTTTGTTTAGAAACGTATACATATTATATATCTCAGTACGATATCAATACCATTAAAATGATTTCACCAACGAGTATCCTATCTAGAAAAATGCTTATTCATGGACAAGAACCAGAAAGATAGAAAATGACACTAGAAGTTCAATGGTAGCCATCATAAGTTAGTTGGCAAATATTATATGTGTCAGGCTTGAAACTATGACAATCCAAATAACAGGCTTTCACCTGGCCACAATTATCCCTTTTTGAGCCAGACCTAATTTTCTAATTCCCAAAAAGGCCTTATTTTTCAGAAAAATTCGTATTTTTTTTTAGACTTACCGATGAAATTTTTGAATCTGAAAAAAGTAGGAGAATTCAGCATATTTCATCCCATTAAAGTAGATCCATATGCTAATTTATGTGTACAAAATTACATGAAGATTAAAAAACAGTTTCCTAGAATCAACTTAATTGCAAGGTTAACAGTTAAACCTGAGTGACTGATGAACAGCCGAAAAGACTAAAAAACTAGGATTATGATGACGGCACATTAAACGCGAAAGTCTAAAAACAAATTAGGTCTTGACTAATTTTAACTATTACTTATAATAATTTATCTACAAAAACTTTTCTGATCAACAACTCCCGCTTCAAATTGAAAACAAGACACATCAGGATATAGCTAGCGCTAGATTCGATGAAAATCAAAGACATTTTTCGAGTTCAAGTGCTGAAAGTTCTTCAACAAGTGAAACAGGAGCTTGTTTGTCTGCAAGTTCTACCCAAAAGCATGCAGATATAGTACTAAATAAAAGTGCACGAAAAGCAGCTACAGAAGCAGAGGTATTATGGACGATGAAAGTTGCCACTGCCAATTATTCATCTGCTTCATGTGACAGTTTACCTCACTTATTCCATGTGAAGCTAGTCGGCATTTCACTTTGTGAAGAACTAAGACATCTTATTTTATATCTGATGGACTGGGACAATCAGTTGACGGAAAATGTCAAAAATTCATCAGCATTTGTTCTGCTGTTCGATGAAAATCGCACAGTCCAGAATAAAAAAAATTGTGACATCCTACTCTGATATTGGAATGTAGACAATGGCAAAGTTTTAGGTCAATTTTGCAAGGTATCAATTTTGGACATGTTTTGGAAGCTGATGCTTGACAGCAAATTATAGACACTTTAAAAGAGAATGAGTTTCAGATACCTTTTTAGCTCACCTGACCCAAAGGGTCAGTGTGAGCTATTGCCATCACTTGGCGCCCGGCGTCCGTCGTCCGACGTCCGTCCGTTAACATTTCACATTTTCATCTTCTCCTCTGAAACCACTGAAGCAAATTCAACCAAACTTAACAGGAATGATGTATGGAAGGTCCTTTACAAAGATTGCTAATTTCGTTTCGATCTGACAAAAACCATGGCCACCAGCGCGGAATTTAGTTTTAACATTGGACCCTATGGGAAAATTCACATTTTCATCTTCTCCTCTGAAACCGTTGAAGCAAATTCAACCAAACTTTACAGGAATGATGTACTGAAGGACCTTAACAAAGATTGCTCATTTTGTACCGATCTGATAATTTTATAAAAAAACATGGCCGCCAGCACAGAACATAGTTTAAATTGAACCCATATGGGAAAATCACATTTTCATCTTCTCCTCTGAAACCGCTGAAGCAAGTTCAACCAAACTTTACAGGAATGTTTTACTAAAGGTCCGTAACAAAGATTGCTCATTTCGTTCCGATCCGATACAAAACATGGCCGCCAGCGCAGAACTTAGGTTTAACATTGGACCCTATTGGAAAATTCTTCTCCTCTGAAATCACTGAAGCAAATTAAATCAAATTATACAGGAATAATGTACTAAAGGTCATTAACAAAGATTGCTCATTTTGTGACAATCCAATAAAAAACATGACCGACAGCACAAAACTTGGGTTTAACATTGAACCCTATGTGAAAATCACATTTTCATCTTCTGCTCTGAAACCACTGAAGCAAATTCAAACAAACTTTAAAGGAATGATGTGCTAAAGGTCCTTAACAAAGATTGCTCATTTCGTTCCGATCCCATAAAAACATGGCCGACAGGGTGGAACTTAGTTTTAAAATTGGACCCTATTAGAAAAATCACATTTTCATCTCCTCTGAAACCGCTGAAGCAAGTTCAACCAAACTATACAGGAATGATGTACTAGAGGTCCTTAAAAATATTGCTCATTTTGTTCCGATCCAATAAAAAACATGGCCGCCAGCGCGGAACATATTTTAACATTAGAGCCTATGAGAAAATCATCCTTTCCATCATCTTCTCTGAAACTATTCTAGCAAATTTAACTGAACTTGGAATATTAGACTCCATTGGTAAAAACATTATTTTTGGTCATGCATGGCAAAGAAGCATTTTGTCAGGTGAGCGATACAGGCTCAGTCTCTGAGCTTCTAGTTCAAATCAAAGATGCTTAATGATAGGATCTGATGGCATTAATGTTATTAATTAACACCGGAAGGCTCTTGGCTTTAAATGATTGTTACATTTGATGCCATGTAATATCCATTCAGCACATATTTGTTCAGAGGGGGTTTAGCCGTTTACGAATCGAAAGCTGAGAAGATGGCTATTGATCTCTTCTATTACTTTTAACACTTTCCATGTAGACGTGAAGATTTTGCCAAGTTAATCCCTGCTCTGGAACGAGTTATTAAGAAATGGGATGCTTAAGGCAAATACGTTTTAACAGAATCGCCGAAATCCAAGTCTTTGAAACATATCCAAGAATGATCGCTACATAAGAATATGCAGGAAATTAAAAGATGCTGAAATCAAAGTAAAACTTGACTTCATTGTTGAGCTAAAGCCTCTGTTCAATAATTTTTTCAGAATGTTTCAGAAAGAGGAGCCTCTTATCCAAATATTGCACAAAGAAAAGAAATGATTGAACTAGTGAAATCTTTTATTAGAAGATTTATGAAAGTTGATAGTTTTAAAGGAAAATCATCTTCGTTGGTCAAAAAGTAAATAAGAACCGAACCGTCATTCCAAAACGAATAATCCAAGGTCAAGGGCAACATCGGAAACACAAAGAGACAAAGACACAACACGAGCACGGCACAAAAAAGAAAAACGATGACACACAAACATACAAAGATGAACAACAAAAAACCAGGTGGAAACGGGTGCGCCGGTAGAGCATGCATCTCCTGCTTCCCATAAGACAAACGCCGTATTTAACATGTCAACTCCTATAGTAAAGACAGAGGAAAAACAAACTGCCACCATCTAGGAAACAAAGTAAATGTCAGCAAAACAGAACACTATTTGCCAGATAAGCAAGTTAAAATTGGAGAGTCTGCCAGAAAGTCACTACAGGAATTGCCAGTTGTAAAACACGAACTTCCAATTATGCACATGAAAAGGTTTTTGGAAACAGTTGTAAGTTATTTACAAAAGAAGCTCCCTATTGACAATGGGTTTTCGCAAGATCTGAACTGTTTACACCTTTAAGCAAAAGGAAAAGCGAAGAATCAATTGAATAAGAAGAGAAGCGCAAACGATGGTGCAAGTAATACAGGAGGACGAAATAACTTCTGTCACAATTTTTGACCCGAGAAAGATTAAATGATACTTTTAATATAAGATGCAATTTTCTAACTTTTAATAGTGTTTTACATGCAATACCAAAACAGTGGAATGCCCTCATACCATTAACAACAAAGAAAGACGAAATAGTATCAGATAATTTTTTTAGTAAAAAAAAAAGTAAATGTGGTCAACTTTATTGCAAAAAAATTATATTGTTTTACTCAGAATCAGCTTTAAAACAGCAAACTAAATGGAATGAAATTTTAGATGTTGAAATAGAAGATTGGTCAACTGTTTATGGGCAACCCTTTAAATCTGTAGTTAGTCATAAATTTATTATCTTTGCATGGAATACTTGGCACCAATTCTCTGTTGTATAAATGTAAATGGAAAGAAACACATTTGTGTAGCTTCTGTAATGAAATAAAAGAGAACATCTCTCATATTTTTTGGGAATGCAATATAGTAAAAAGTTTTTGGTTTGAGGTCAACCAAATCTTTATGAATCTATGTCATTTTCAACTACCATTATCAGCACAGAATGTCTTAATTGGCTCTTCTCTATGTACCAAAACAGAAATTTGCATCTTTATCATTTTAAAATACTATATATATACATGTAAAATGAGCTATTCTCAACCTATAGCAGTTGGTGCTTTAAATAAGCTTAAAATGTTTATAATATTGAAAAATGTTTTTGTTTTCTTCAATCCGCCTGCAAAGGTTGACAAAATGGGACTTTATTAAACAAGTACTTGTATAAGAGGGGAGGTAACTTTAAAGTAGTATGCCTTATTACATTTAAGAGCTTGGTGTGCATTCAGGTAGGGGAGAGGACATTTTAGGAATGCTCCAATTAACAATGAAGGGATATGGAGTAAATGCAAATGAGACAAAGTCTCTACACATACATTGTAAAAATAATCAATGGAACAACGCTTTTATTGTTGTTCTTCATATTGAAGTCACCATGAGGCCTTCAACAATGAGCTTTACTCATACCTCATAGCAAGACGGCACCAAGCACCGGTTTGAGCGGAATTCATTGCTAATTGTCGAGCAACGCTACATCCATGCTTTTTAACCTAATGATCCATGGATGCGGGATCGTCAACAAACATAAACTTAACTGGCAAAGTGTTCTTACAATCTCTGTCATCCAAGAGGCTGTCCAAGCCATTATTGTACAATTTTTATTATATTATATTGGTGTGTCATAACTTAAGTTGTCATTCATTTTCCCTCAAATCACAAGTTTCTCTCTTATCTACTCTAATATATAATGTGTCAGGACTGGAGGTCATCAATAATATAGAAATCACAGACAAGCAAATATAAAAAAAATAATCCTCGAATAATATAAAAGATTTGGGTTTCTTTTTGTATATATTGCTAATGGTACATTGTACATTGTATGTTGTGTATTAATTAATATTTATTACCATGATTACTAGTACTCTTGTTCTTTGTCAAGTCCATTTTTTCCCTTCTTTTACTAGTATAATGCTGTGTATTAAATACAATACTGTGAAATTTAATATTTAAATGTAAATGAATTGTGTGAAAAGGAAATAAAAATAAAGAATTATAGAAAAAAAACTTCTGCCACTGATTAGTGGAAAATCTACAAGAATAAGAAAATAACAGATGAATTTAATAAGGAGGAAGTGCATGAGGATAGACAGATAGAATTTCAGAGAATAAAATTCTATTGGAATAAAAATACTGATACGCTAGTTCAAAGTTCTTCCAAAGCTTATTAATTCAATTCTTTGTCTGGGACACTGAAATCCAGAGGTAGAGCGAAGCTGAGGTGAAAGCAAAAAGAACTGTGACAAAGGAGAGAACATTTCTTTCTGAGAGTTTTGTAAATGGATTGAGGATGGTGGAAGACTGTCAGAGTAATGAAAGAAGGTAATGTTCATAGTATTGAATTGCCTGGCAAGCTTCTCCATACTGGACAAGAATCACACAAAGCCTATATACAAAGACTTCAGATTGAGAAAGAGCAAGAAAAAAGAGCTGAGGCTGAGAAAGAAAGAAAAGTGAAAAGAATTCGTCACAAGAGAAAAGGGAACTTAATGACGGCCTTGAAACCGCTAACAAAATGTTTGTAGAGGTAAACAATCTACTAACAAAAGCAATAAAATACAAAAAGTTTCATTATGCTACTGTGGCTCAAGCTCTTTTGGAGGCAACACAAAAAAGTAAGCGATGCAAAGAATAAATTAAAGAAATGTAGGAGGGAAAAAGAAGACATCAGCTCAAAGATTAAGAAGGTTTTAGATGACTATTTCAAAAGAGTATCATCTTCTAATAAAAACAATTATAACTCATTTATCAGTGTAACATTGTATTGGCATACCAAAAAGTTGTATGAATGCATACATATTGTACACATATGTTTTCTATCCCATGCTGAAGTGCTTTACTTTTAAGTTTATACATGTTATTAGGTTGTAAAAGTGACGTGAATATTTTAATTTGAAGAATCATTAAAATCTTTTTATTTTTTTCGCAAAGATGTTAATTCATAAGGAAACTACGAAATGTTGAATTTTGATGGCTGTTGAGCCAGAACTATTTGGTATGATCTTATTTTCAGTATTTGATTGACGTTATTACAGATGAGTAAGCTTACTATTTATACAATTGTCAATATATATCCCACATTAATATGGCCCTAATTAGTCCCCTACAGGCTTCGCCCGATGGGACTTAAGGTTTGCGCTCCGTCAGTCCGTCAGTCTGTCACACTCAGTTTTCCGGACTTTTTTCCCATACTATAGGAGATATTTATCTAATATTTGGTATGTAAGTCTACCACCATGAGTTACCGATCAAGTTCGAGTTTGGTTCCGGTTCATTGATTTTGGACGGAGTTATAGGCCTTTGACTCAGAAAATTTTGGTAAAATATAGGTTTTCCGGACTTTTTTTTCTAAACCGTTCCAGATATGAAGCTAATATTTGCTATGTGAGTCTACAATTATGAGTTACAGATCAAGTTCAAGTAAGGTTCTGGTCCATTGATTTTGGACGGAATTATTGGCCTTTGACTTATTAAATTTTGGTAGAATATAGGTTTTCCGGACTTTTTTCTAAACTTTCCAGATATGAAGCTTATATTTGCTATGTAATCTACCACTATGAATTACATAACAAGTTCGAGTTTGGTTCCGTTCCATTGATTTTGGACGGAGTTATTGGCCTTGGACTTAGAAAATTTTGGTAAAAAATAGATTTACCTGATTTTTTTTTTCTAAGCTGATATTTTTTTCTGAACTGTTTCAGATATTAAGCTGATATTTGCATTGTTAATCAACCACTATGGGTTAAAGATCAAGTTTGAGTATGGGTTGGGTCCAGTAATTTTTGATTGAGTTATGGGCCTTGGGCTTGGAAAACTTTTCTTCTTTAACTATTTTTGCTGGTATAACAAAGAATTATTCCACCGGTAGGGGACTTCTCAATCCACACTTGTTTATTCCTAAAATAGCCCTATTTTTTGGAAGAAAAAATATACAGAGGAAGAAGCGATTAAAATGTTAGAGTTCCTGATCGACAATATATTTGAACAGCTTGGAGGACTTGTTTTTCAACAGACTATCGGAATTCCTATGGGCACAAACTGTGCACCTCTCATAGCCGATCTGTTTCTCCATTCTTATGAGGGCTTCTTGAAAATAAAGATAAAAAACTGGCCCATTTTTTTTTTATTTTAGCTTCCGTTATAAAGATGATATTTTGTCACTAAACAACCCTCGCTTTGGTGATTTTCTTCATTTGATCTATCCGAAAGCGCTCGAAATTAAGGATACTACAGACACTTCCACATCGGCCTCATTCCTTGACCTTGATCTCGAAATTGACTACAGATGTAGACTTCAAACTAAGCTGTACGACAAATGCGATGACTTCACTTTTCCAATAGTCAACGTCCCTTTTCTTTGTAGCAACATCCCAACAGCACCGGCATACGGAGTTTACATCTCCCAGCTCATTCTCATTCAAGAGCCTGTGGTCGATACAGTGACTTCCTTGATAGAGCTCGGTTGCTCACAAATAGGCTACTTAAACAAGGGTTTGTTTACCCAAAACTTGAAGTCCTCCCTCCAGAAGTTTTACGGTTGACATCACCATCTATATACCGCTTTCAGATATCTGTTTCCCAGATGACAACATATATTTCCCTTTAAAAGCTTAATTGTTGCTTCTTCTGCCAGATTTGACATGTTCAACACGGCGGGTGTCTTAAAAGAAGCAGGAGATGCTTGATCTCACCCATGGGTTTTCTGTTGAGTACATGTTGTTCATCTTTGTGTGTTTGTGACTTCATTTTTCTTTTCTGTGCCGTACTCATGTTGTGTCGTCTCTTGTTGTTTCTGATGATGCCATTATCCTTGGGTTATTCATTTTGGATTGACGGTGCGGTTCTCACTTACCTTTTAAAAAGTGTTCCTTAAAAGCCTTATTTTTCCCCAAAGTGAGTTGAAAGCCTGATATAAAAAATCATTTTTAGTATTGGAAATCCTTTTTTGACATTAAAAATCATTTTCTAATATTAGAAATTCATTTTGAATATTTAAAAAAAATAATTCATAATTCTTTTTTTCTATTAGAAAAAGTGTCATTTCTAATGATAAAAATCATTTATCAATATAAGAAATTCTTTTCCTAATAATAAAAAGTGATTTTCTAACATTTTGATTTTGTAATGAATTTATAACATAAGAAATTACTTTTGATTTTGTAATATTAAAAACTGAATGAAAATGATTTTGTGATACCAATTTTTTTTTCTAAATTATAAAAAAAAACGACAATAGAATACCGAAGGAACAAAGGGTTGGTACTTACAAATATCGAATTTCAAAGATATGACCAAAAAAAAAGAAAACAATAAAACAACCTTATATTATTCTAATATTAGAAATGATTTTTTAATATCAAAAAACGAATTTCTAATATTAAATTAAATTAAATTAAAAATGGCCTTTTTTGTCCACTTTGGCTTTACCAATTTTTTATGCCCCACCATCCGCCGGTTCGTCCGTTTGTCCATCCGTCCGCAGGGGGTACATAGTTTGTCCGGGCTGTTTCTCCTACAGTTTTTATGGTAGGAAGTTTTTATTTTACAGACAATTGTGGCATAAATTGTAGATGTGCCTTTTGGTATTGCTTTTGATATAGGTCCATTTTTCCAAAAAATATACATTGTTGAACTTAGTCATTTTTGCGATTTTCTCATAGAGTGTACACAGTTTGTACGGCCAAGATCTCCTACAATTCTTTTTGCAGGAAGTTTGTATTTTACAGATGATTTGTACATATATTGAAGATGTGCTTTTTGGTATTTATTTTGATTTTGGTGAATTCAAAAAAAAATGCACATTGTTGAACTTAGTCATTTTTTATGAATTTGACAAAGATGGTACACAGTTTGTCCAGGTAACCCCTCCTACAGTTTTTATGTTAGGATGTTTTTATTCTAAAGATCATTTTTTGAAAACGAAGGAGTATCTCCCTCATGTAAAGCTCTTTCCTTAGCTGATTTTGGTTTTCCATTTAGATCATTTTGGTTATTTGTTCTCTACCAGTTTTTGAACATCTTTGAGTTATGGTCTTCCAAATATTTAGATTTTATCTGCACTGAAGAGACATAAGTTGTCGAAATGCGCATATGCAGAAACAAAATTCACAGTAAGTTCGGTATTAAGTTATTTGTACATATATTGAAGATGTG
>MJUU01030470.1:33819-45411 GCA_002080025.1 Modiolus philippinarum
GCAATACTATAATTTGATAGAATTTAACCATAAATATAAAAGATAGGGCACTTTTTCTGTATTTTATATAATACCGGTGTCCGCAATACTATAACTTGATAGGATTTAACCATAAATATAAAAGATAGGGCACTTTTTCTCTATTTAAAATTGTGGTTCTATTTTATATTATACTGGTGTCTGCAATACTTAAACGTCATATAATTTAACCATAAATATAAAGAAAGGGGCAGTTTTTTTCTATTTTATATTATACCAGTGTCTGCAATATTTAAACTGCCTATAGTTTAACCATAGATATAATAAGTTTTTATTGTTTTACTATATTGAACAGGTTGATATAGCATTGAATGAAGTTGATTAAATAAAGGTTTGCGTTCCTAAACAATAAATGTTTTTCGTGACAAAAAATCGCCAGATGTGATACTTAAACTGATAATATTTTATTTTCTTCTTGTAAAATCGGGGGTTGTAAAAAAAGGTATATTTCGAGTTGAAAAAAAAAACAACAACGGTGTTTTGCAAAAAAACTGGTAAACCTATCTATAAAATGCGGAATTTAAATGAAACGAGTAAACGCACGCTACACGATACAAGCAATGAACATTACACGTTACACGATACACTATACACGATGAGCGCACACGATTTACACGATGAACGCAAACGATCTACACGATGAACGCACACGATTCACACGATGAGCGCTATTTTGGGAATGTTGCACGTTTCCATCGCTGTATTATTGGAATAAATATATTATTTGTTGTTAAAAAAAAAGAACAAACAAAGTATGTTGTTGAATTATTAAAGTAGAAAAAAAAAATTGAAATTATTTAATACATCTGGCAAACCTTTTTTTATCAAATATGTCCTCCCAAACCGTTTAATAGATCAGGACTACAATGAACCCTAACTAACCTAAAGTAGTTGTGATACCTTTTTGTACCAATATCTATGTAAGCCAAACACCTGTCTAACTTGAACCATGAAATTTTTAGGCCCCTAAGGGTTTTGTGTAGACGGCTTACACTGTATTTTAATAACGTGCATTATTTTTCCAGCTGACTGATACTTTATTTTGGCCACAACAAATCTTACAAGTTATCCAGGAAAGATGTACTACTGTAGTTCAGAGCAATGAGAGTCTGTGGCTGGATCCTGGTGGTGGTGAAACTCCATCATTACCTGCTAATATCGTTAACAACGTCTGTCTGAATGATTGTAGTGGTAATGGTGTATGTACTGATGGTGAGTTTTCTTTAATTTGTTAAATATTTTATCCATACATGTGAACCTCCCGACGGGAGGACAAAATCTCCCGCTTTTTTGCCCCTCTTCCGTCCCTCCTGTTTTCTTTTCAGATCTTCCGCTTTTTCAAAGTTTCAACAACAAAAATTTCAAGTCGCCATTTTCGCTATTTTTGTTGAGAAAACTCCAAGTAACTCTTAAGAATCTATACAGGTGACACAGATAAACATAATGAGAAGGCTAATTAGGATATTAGTGTTGATGATTACATAACAATTATTGCTATAGTGCTAATTGACAAGTTTATAGCCAGGGATGTATAGTTCCACGGGTCAATGAACAAGTAACGGCAACCAATCACCTGTCAATCTAGCTTTACCTGTATGATTATTTACGATCAAATGTCTTTAAAAGTAGAGTTCTGGCATTGCCAGAACTCCCAATTTTTGTGTTTTTGTACTAAATAGACACAAAGATCATCGTTTTTATGATGATTTTTTTTTTCAATTATTTTGCGAAAATACGTCTGGGTTGTCTCCCCCTTATATTTTGTCTTCAACTAATCTGATAATTTTTTCAGCAATGTTGAGATTTTATGCTATTTCTGGCAATTCTTTTAGACAATAAAACTTATTTTTCAACTACAAATAATCATTAATAAGTGTTTTAGGCACCATTTGCTTGAAATTTTACAAAATATTTTCTTTCATAAATACCATACTTACAAAAATTAAATTATATAATAAAAATAAAAGTAACCCATTTCAATTCGTAGGTAGAAGTACAAATAAGTAAGTAAGTAAGTAAGTAAATTTTATTGAATTAAAGACCAAACATTGATCTATCATCAAAGGAATAACAGAGCAAACATACATACATAAGAATAAGCTATAGTTATACATATGACATTATTATATAATTCACTGATACATTGATGTTCCAGCTGGGGATAAAAGAGTTCTCTATCTTAGACTATTCAGTATATTTTATAAGTATTATAAACTATAACAGAAAATAAATTACATGTACAATCATGACAATGCTACACGTTATTCAACTAGTTTTGTTTATATTTATGAATTAAATTATACATTTTATTCACACCAGAAATAATCACTTTGGATATATCCATATCCTGACTAGTCAAAATAAACTTGAACTGATCATCTTTAGACATTGAAGAAAATGAAGGAACTATATCAATGATTTNAGAAATGTTGGACTTGCAAACTTTGCAATATGCTGCCTCGTCCGAAACATCGCTTTTCTGTAGCCACGGATGTTGAGTTTCCCAAAACGATTGATATTTGCAGTTATATTTCTTTCTTTTTGTTGGAGCAGACACACACGGCCCAGACAAAGACCTCTTTCTACCACGATCGTCCATATCTCAAATGAAATTCAAAATAAATAGTAAAATCAACTCACCAACTGATTGAATAATCCTTTCGGCGATGTTTTTGTTGCCAACCTAAAAAAGGGCAGTGGGGGGGGTCACCTCCCCCCCATCCAGGTATGAATAGTAAAATCAACTCACCAACTGATTGAATAATCCTTTTTGCGATGTTTTGTTTACTTCTGTTTCAATGCGATAAGCGCCATCTAGCGTTGAAAAATCTTTCAGAAAATTTATGGAGTTATCTCTCTTTGGCCGATTTACGTTGGCGGGTCATTTAGCGGGTGGTGAGCGAGATGGGGGGAGAAAATGATGACCCGCGGCGGGAGATCATCTGTGGGGGGAGAAGGGTCAAAATGTCGGGAGGCTCCCACCAAAAGCGGGAGGGTTGGCAACTATGTGAAAGCCTGTAATATCTGAGACTTGCTGACTGGATCATTGATTTAATAGATTGTCTTATGCAGTGCAGTTATGATAATTTAGCCTGACTGGAGATGATCTGAAAGCCTGTAATATTTGAGACTTGCTGACTGGATCATTGATATAATAGATTGTCTTATGCAGTGCAGTTATAATCATTTATTCTTATAATTTCTACAATTCATATTTGATTTATTACTTTTCTGTTAATTTTACAAATTATTAGTTGTCCAAATTCGAATATTATTTTTTTATGCCCCACCTACTAAAGTAGGGGGGCATATAGTGTTCGGGTCTGTCCGTCCTCGTCCATTCGTCCGTCCGTCTGTCCGTCCCAAGCAAGGATTACCTACAGGTTGAAGTTTTTTTTCTGTGAAGGATGTATGCTATTATCATTAAACTTTATATAAATACAGATAAGAATCTAATTAAACAAAAATCATAATAAAATTTTACCTTGGAAACCAACTTCATGCTTCACTGATCACGGGAAAAAAGTGTGATAGTATGAGGTTTACCCACAGGTTGAAGTTTTTTTTTCTGTGAAGGATGTATGCTATTATCATTAAACTTTATATAAATACACATAAGCATCTAATTAAACAAAAATCATAATAAAACTTTACCCTGGCAACCAACTTCATGCTTCACTGATCATGGAATAAAAATGTGATAATATGAGGTTTACTTACAGGTTAAAGTTTATTCCTGTGAAGGATGTATGCAATTATCATTAAATTTTGTATAAATACACATTAGCATAAACAAAAATCATAATAAAATTTTGCCCTGGCAACCAACTTTATGCTTCACTGATCACGGGGAAAAGGCATGATAGTATGAGGTTTACCGACATGTTTTAAGTTTTATTTCTGTGACTGATGTATGCTATTATCATGAAACTTTACTTAAATACACATTAGTGTCTAATTAAATAAATTTCATGATAAAATTCATCCATGCTACCAACTTCATGCTTCAATGATAACAGAAAAAGGGGGGGTGTAGTATGAGGTTTCCCTCAGGTTGAAGCTTTTTTATATGTGAAGGACGTATGCTATTACATGTATTATTAAACTTTATAAAAATACACATTAACATCTAATTAAACAAAATTCATAATAAAAATTTATCCATTCTACTAACTTCATGCTTCAATGATCATGGAAAAAAGGGGGTTAGTATGAGGTTTACTCTCAGGTTGAAGTTTTTTTTGTGTGAAGGATGTATGCTTTTATCATAACACTTTATACAGATATACATTAGGATATAAGTAAACAAAATATTAAAAATATTTACCAATACAATCAACCTCATGCTTCACTGATCATGGAAAAAGGGGGGATATACCATTGTTCAAAACAGCTGTGAGGCGGGGCATTTTGTCCGTTAGACACATATTCTTGTTTTTTTGTTTAGTTTCTCTTTTTTAGAATTAATTTATTCAATGATTTATGAATCTTTAAATAATAAAATGTTTCCAAGACTTTCATCTCTCATTTCTTTCATAAAATACAAACAGGTAAATTACAGAAGAATGCTCATTTATTAATTCCATTAATCTCCCGTCTGGCATAAACTTTTTTCAAAGATCTTCACTTCTGAAACCACAGGGCCAATTTGGGCCAAACTTGGCCACGATAGTCCTTAGATGGTCTCCTACAAAAAACCTTCTCTAAGATGAAAGCCCTTGGGGAACATAGTGTTAACATTGGACCCAACATAGTTTTAACAATAGACCCTGTGAGAAAATTAATTCAGAGATTTTTTTCCTCTGAATCCACCGAACCAATTAAAATGAATTTTGGCCACAATAGTCCTTAGGTGGTCCTTACAAAATGTTGTTTTTCGGGTTTATACCTAATCTAAAATGGCCAACAGCAGGGAACATAGATTAACATTGGTACCTATGGGACAACACAAACAATCAAAGTGTTATAGAATACAATGTATTTCAATTTTTTTTGCCTAAGGAGTTTCCCTTGATACTCCAGTGATGACTAAAATGTGTACAATAGTATTCTATTAGACTTTGATTGTTTGATTGACTAACAAATGACAGGAGTTTTGAAGAAGTTGTTATAGGTCTTACTAGAGTAATATTGTTGTTTCATTGATGAATTTCAAATAAATTATGTTAATGCTCCAGCCCGTAATTCTTTGATGAGACATTGTCTAAATGCACATATTGTAATTTAGATATAATGTCATAGAGACTAAAATAAAATATCTCTTACAGGCTTGTGTGGACTTTATGATGGGGAAAAAACTAATGATCTAACTGATGCATTAGGTGTTGTACAAAACAAAGTTGGGCAACGCGCTGATGACTTTGCTAAAAGTTGGAGGTGAGTTATTTAAAATTTACATAGATCTATGTCATAACAACATAATGAATGCGTGTTGCAAGAAATATTTATAGTTTTAAAGAGAAGAATTAGAAAAATGGAATTGGATGTTTTACAAAATGAATTTCAACTCTAATTTGCATTTCTTAGCCATTGTTAGCATTTCTTCAATGATGTGCTGGTACTCGTAATGAATCTGATAAAAAAACATGGCTGCCTGCTAAGAACATAGTTTAACATTTGACCCCATGGAAAGTCATTTTCATTATCTCTGAAGCTGTTGAAGCAAATTCAACCAAACTTAAAAGGAATTGTATTTTAGAGGTCCTCCAAAGAAATTTGTCAGTTCGTAACGATCTGAGAAAAAACATGGCTGCCAGAACAGAACATAGTTTAACCTTTTACCCAATATGAAAATCATAATTTACATTTTTCTTGTTTTGAAATGACTGCAAACTTAAAAGGAATGATGCAAGGAAGGTCCTGTACAAAGATTGCACGGAACATAGTTTAACATTTTCTTTTCTGTGCTGTTCTCATGTTATATGTCTTTGTTTCTTTGTATTTCCGACGTTGCCATTGTCTTTGGACTGTTCTTTTTAGACTGAAGGTTTGGTTCTCACTTACTTTAATATTGGACCCTTTGTCATCATCTGAGGCATGGATTAGAAGCATTTTTTCAGGTGAGAGATTCAGGGTAAGTCTCCCAAATCTCTAGTATTATCTTAAAGCAATGGTCCAGGTGAATGTACAAGCTCTTCAAAACCTCTTTTTAACTAGTATCTAAATCTGAAATTTTTAAATCCAATATTATGTTTGTTAACACTCAATTTGAATATTTACTTCATGGATAAAATGGGTAAAACCGTAGTTTTTTTACCCTTTATATCTGTCTAGTGAATATTTACATTTATCATATACTTTGACTAGATAAAAGCAAATTTTTACCTCAAGATAAAGCATGTATTTTATGATGAAAATCACTGATAATACGAGTTTGACTGTTAGTAGGCTGATAAAGCTACTTCCGGAATTTATCACATGCCTTTCCGTCACAACTCGGAAGCTTTATCACACGCAAGTTCAGGTATTTCCGCCAAAATGAGAAGTATTGCATCTATGTGTGAAATTTTCGTGAAAGGCTAAAAAATTATCTAAATATGAAATATAACAACAAATCGTATTGCTGTATTTATACCCCCCGCAAACAAAGTTTGGGGGGGTATATAGGAATCACCCTGTCTGTCTGTCCGTCCGTCTGTCCGTCTGTCCGTCTGTCCACACTTCTCGTAAGCGCAACTCCTCTTAAACCACTAAAAGGATTTTGATGAAACTTTACACAAAGGAAGGACACTATATGGAGATGTGCATGAAGAAATATAAATATTGTTCAAAACCAGGAAGGGGAGAAAATTGAACTTCGACTTTTCGTTGATTCCCCATGTATTGGTTACCTCGTAAGCGCAACTCCTCTTAAACCACTTGCGCAACTCCTCTTAAACCACTTGAAAGAATTTAATGAAACTTTACACAAAGTAAGAGCACCATATGGAGATGTGCATGAAGGCATATAAGTATTGTCAGAAACCAGGAAGGGGAGATAATTCAACTTTGAGTTTTCATTGATTCCCTACGTATGGATTACCTCTTACGCACAACTCCTCTTAATCCACTTGAAGGATTTTGATGAAACTTTAGACAAAGGAAGAACACTATATGTAGATGTATAAAATGTCAAATAGGCTGAAAAGGGTGAATTTTATATTTGTCTGATTTAGACAGAGTGTTTTCATTGGAACCCTTGTGAAAAGTTTTTTCTTGAAGATTATATCATTGTGTCCACACTTGTACTGTGTCTGCACCTGTATTGTGTCCACACCAACTTAATTTTGCACTTACCATATCGATTCAGGGTTCAATGAGCGGGGGGTATCTTTGGCTGCCATTCGGCGACAGCTCTTGTTTTATCTATAGGATATCGATTACCTGTCAACTCCATCAAAACTGAAACCAACACCGACGAACTGACCACAAAAAATGCTAACAATGAATATAATTCATTAAAATATATCTGCTATGGTTTGAATAGCTTTAAGTATCTTTTTTTTTTATCAAGTTCAAGTTCAATATTTAATTTTAATAATACATATTTTCAATTTAAAGTTATCAGAATTATCTTTTAAATACAAAAATGCATATTAAAAGTAACTTTTGTTCTAAAATCTAGTGAACCAGGAATTTGGGGATGTGGATGTCATCAATTCAAAATATGAACACCCATAAAAATGTTATTTCTGCATTAAAGGCCATACAATGCTACTTTATGTATTAACTGCATCTAAATCAGAACCCGTTTACACACGTGCTAAAAGATAAGTCAGTCGAGGTATAAAGTAATATCGATATTGCAGTAAACCTGTGTCAGTCTCAGGGTTGTCATAGTATGTATTTGGCTAAATTTTTTAGTTAAAGTATATGATAAAAACATCATTACATGTCATTTTTCATATCATGTCCTTTATCAGCCCTCGGTCTTATATCATCCCTCAAGCCTAACGGCTCTCGGGCTGATATAAGGACCTAGGGCTGATAAAGGACGTAATGAAAAATGCCATGTAATAATCTATATATATTATTTTGAATTTAATGTTACAACAGAGTACATTAAATAGATTAAAAATTGTCAGAAAATCTATTATTGACAATGTTAATAAAATTGTCAGAAAATCTGTTATTGATAATGTTAATTTAACATTATCAATAATAGATTTTCTGACAATTTTATTAACATTGTCAATAATAGATTTTCATACATAAAATTTTTCATCTCTTATTTACTATCTAGACAATAGAAAAACATCAAATTAGAATAGGAGATACATGGAAATTGATAAGTCTCACTCCTTTTTTATACCCCCAACCCCTGCCTTAAAAGCTCGGGCTATACAGGATTCCTCTTGTCTGTTTGTCCGTCTTTCCGTCTGTCCATTTGTCTTTCTGTCCGTCCGTCACACTTTGGTTTCCGGATGATAACTTGAGATTGCTTTGATGGAATGTTTCAATATTTTGGGATAATGTTTCTATTTATAAAATACAAGTCAAGATCAATATTGACAGCTATCAGATTTTTCATTCCAGAATTATTGCCCTTGATCATTTAGGCAAAATCTGTAAATTTTGTGGTTTCCGGATTATAACTTCAGTTTAATTCAAGGGAAAGTTTTAATATTTTGGGACAATGTTACTATGTTACTAATTATAAAATACGGGTCAAGTTGGATTTTGAGGGTGATCAGATTTTATGCTCCAGAGTTATTGCCCTTGATTAAGGCAAAATCTATAAATTTTATGGTATCTGAATGGAGACAGTTTGCCTGTGGACCTTGGTATCTTTTATGATCAGCAGTTCACCTTTTATTCGTTTATGCTTCCATTACAAAAAGTTGGGGGGGGGCATGTTGTTTTACCCAGTGGAGAGGATTTAGGGGAAGGGAACTGGGGGGCCAGCTCCCCCTTAGGTTTGAAAATATTTAAAATTCATAGGGATTTTTTTGGGGGAAAATTGGGTAACCCCCCCCCCCCCCCCCCCCTTTTTTGAAAAATTATGGGTCTAGTCCCCCTTAGGAGAAAGTCTGGATCTGCCACTGTTTCCCTTGTCAGTCCCGTCACCCATCCATTTATGCGTCCATACCAATAAAATCACATGTGTTTAGCAGGGACATCATGAGTATCTTACAGACACAAATACTTTGCACGGGTGCATGTCATCCCTTAGTTTCAAAAATCAAAATTCTTAGTATCAGGTGCACATCTACACCAGGTAACAACATATCCTGAAAGTTTGGTAGGATTTGGACAAGCAGTTTTGAAGGAGTTGCATATTCAAAAAACTGACAGACTCAAAAATGTGCAATTTTGGCTCTGTGAACCTGTAAAATCTGTAAAATCAAAATTCTAAGTATCAGGTGCACATCTGCATAAAGTGAACAACATATCCTGAAATTTTGGTTGAAATTGTACCAGTAGTTTTGAAGGAATTGCGGATTGAAAAACCAATAGAAGACGCTGGAAGATGATGAAGGATAGTAATCCTTATGTGTTGACTCTTCTTACAGCAGGCAACACAAAAAAAGCCATTCAGCAGAAACCACATCAACCATAAATAGTCGACCAGTTTTACTGGTTATTAAATAACCACTGTGGATTGATGAGTTTTATAAATTGTAAGTAAATATTTTATTTTAGTGGATACTTTTGTTACCATATGAAGTCATCTCTATTTTCTTATCTAGAGTCCTAGAACAGAATAGTATTTACCAAGGAAATTTACCTCAAGTGACTATACCAACTCCTGTGTATTGTGTCTGTTTTGACGATGGGACTCAGGATTGTGACTACTTCAGAGACATAACTATGTGTGGATTAACTAAAAATGGTCAGTATATTTATTATTTGCTTTGTTTGTACAGGCTCTTGTTTTAATTTTGTCAGATTTACCTAACTAAAATGTCCAGCTTATGGTATCAAAATAAGTTAAAGCCTCTTAACATAATGAGTAAATTATGATCCTTGCACAACTTTTTTTGGACCCTGCCATATGAACTGACAAGATATTATGTGTTTCCCTCTTGAGTGTGTCTATCCATCCAATACCGAAAGTTTCAAATTGATAACTTCTGAATAAAATAATGCACTGTCTTCAAACTTCCAGTGATCAATGTTAACTAAAAAGTCAAGCCTGGGTCAATTGCTGGTTCAGATGGCCAAGTGGTTCTGGAGTTATGTCCCTTGAAACTTTGAAATTTTGTGACTTTAGGGGTATACAATCAAAAACTTGTGAACAAAATTGCACCAAACTTGGAATGTAAGTTTTGTTCTACAACTCTGCGGTGGTGTTTTTATGCCCCACCCACGAACGTGGAAGGGGCATATAGTGTAACCCTTTTCCGTTCTTCCGTCCGTCCGTACGTCCATTACTTCCGGTTAAGTTTTGCGTTAAAGTCCTTTTCTCAGAAACTGTAAGAGGTAGAACAATAATAATAGGTCAGTAGTTAGATCTTTGATGGTACTACATAGTTCATTAGGTAGTTTGACTCTTTGACCTATATTTCATGCTTGAGTGACTCTGGTTCAGTTTTATGTTTAAGTCCATTTCTCAACAACTATACATTATAGGACTTTGATATTTCATCAAATTAATTGCCTTGATGAGTACTCCCCAAATCATTGACAATTATGTGGCTTTGACCTATATTTTAAGCTTCAGTGACTTTGGTTAAGTTTTGCGTTAAAGTCCATTTCTCAACAAATCACATGATAGGACAATGATATTTCATCAAATTAATTGCCTTGATGAGTACTACACAAATCATTGACAATTAGGCGGGTTTGACCTATATTTTATGCTTCAGTGACTTTGGTTAAGTCTTGCATTTAAGTCCATTTCTCAACAACTACACATTAAAATACAATGTAGTTTCCTTGATGAGTTCTTCCCAAATCATTGACAATAAGGTGGTTTGACCTACTTGCACATCAGTGACTTTGGTAAAGTTTTGCATTTAAGTCCATTTCTCAACAACTTCACATCATAGGACAATGATATTTCATCAAAGAGTACTACCCAAATTAATGACAATTAAGTGGCTTTGACCTACATTTTAATATGAGGTAATCCTTTGCGATAAATCTATTGGCGGGGCATCCTTGTCTTACAGACACATTCTCTAGTTTTTTTGTCCCCCGCCGCACCGCTACGGTGAGACATAGTAATGGTCTGCGTCTGTGCGTCCGTCCGTCCGTCTGTCTGTCACACTTTCTTGTGAACGCAACTCCTCGGAAACCGTATATTGGATTATGTTCAAATTTTGTAGGATTGTTAGTCACTATATGTACTAGATCATATCGCACCGCCATTTTGATTCGTCAATTTTTATAGGAGTTATGGAACTTTGACCATTTAAAATACTATACAACTGGAGATCTTGTGGAAGCAACTCCTCGGAAACCATGTATTGGATTTTGTTCAAATTTTGTAGGATTGTTAGTCACTATATGTCCTAGATCATATAATACCGCCATTTTGATTCGTCAATTTTTATAGGAGTTATGGGACTTTGACGAATTTTAGCAATACTATACAAATGGAGATCTTGTGGACGCAACTCCTCGGAAACC
>MJUU01030470.1:57577-70272 GCA_002080025.1 Modiolus philippinarum
TGGTAGTGGCTGTCAGTAACGACGGAAATTATCCTAGTACAGAGAATTCTATCTTTGTAACATATCCATCTAATTGTTATGTCTGTACTGAAGATCCTACACAACCAACAGCTACATGTACAACAAATGTAAGTATAGGGTGGGGAGAAGGGGGAGGGGTGGTAGTGGCTGTCAGTAACGATGGAAATTTTCCTAGTACAGAAAATTCTATCTTTGTAACATACACATCTAATTGTTATGTCAGTACTCAAGATCCTACACAACCAACAGCTATATGTACAATAAATGTAAGTTTGGGGTGGGTAGAAAGGGGGAGAGGATGTTAGTGGCTGTTAGCAATGATGGAAACAATCCTAGTACTGAGAATTCCATCTTTGTAACATATACATCTAATTGTTATGTCTGTACTGAAAATCCTTCACCACCAACCAATAGCTACGTGTAAATGTAAGTACTGTGGCAGGGTAGGGGGGTGGGGAGTGTTAGTGACAGGATGAACATAATTGTGTTTATATATAGACCATTTAACGAGGGGCAGAGCTATATTTGGTGGGAGGTTAGTTGGTACCTACATTTTCCCACTGAAACTGTCTCTGAGTTCTGTTGTTCTTAATAAATTCATTCTCCCTGGAAATTGATTCCCTCAAGAAAATTATAGCTCTGTTATCATCTGGAATGGGTTTGTTTTGAGGACAAAGTTCATACTGTGTTTAATTTACTGACTGTATTATAAAACTATGTATCAAAATTCTATGTCCAAGTAAACAATGAAAGTGCTTAACAGCTTGATAGTGAAAATTACATTGAAAGCAGATCAGAAATGTTTTCACAATAATTATTTTTTCATTTTATCAATAATTATGAAAAAGAAAGGAAATGGGGTAAATGTCAAGGAGACAACATCCCATCTCCAGATTAAAATGACCCAAGACAAAGCATCTACGGGTCACCGTATTGTCTTCAACACAGTTAGGAACCGCACACCATATAGCAAGCCCTAAATGGCCCTAAAAAGGGTTAAAAAGTGAGTAAATCAATGGAAACAAACCACATCCAATAACCCAAATATCAAGAAACTAAAATTTTATAAGAAGACAAGACCAAGCCAAAGACCAACATATTCCTGACTCGGGACAGGTGCAAAAATCGCAGCAGGGTTAAACTCATTTTCTTGGATCCAAACCCTCCCCCTGTATGTGGTGAATGGCTAAAAAATAAATACACAAAAAGACTTGCAGTAAAAATCAAACTAGAAAAAAGTCCAACTTATCAAGACGAGTACCCTTACAATGAAGTACTTTAAACATGAAGACAATACACACATTTTATCAATAATTAGAATATTTATATTATTGTTCTGAATTTCAGCTTGCTAATTCATGTTTAATTGATTCTGTATGCTATACAAGTGGAACTAAGCAGACAGGTGAAACATGTTTCGAGTGCAACCCAAGTAAAAGCAAGGATTCATGGTCCAGAGTTGCAGGTAAGGATCAGTGAGACCAAAAGAAATTCTTTGCAGAATTTTGTATTCAATTTCTGACATATAAAAGTCACATAGTACTACTGAAGCTAATTAGTGTGATAGCCCAACTTTATGACTTCATGATGCAGAACAGCATTAAATGCAATGGTTGTACAGTCAAATTTGCCTTAGGGGTCACCTTGTATAAGCAGCCACCTGATTTCGTAGTACATTTCATATAAATTAAACCTCATTTAAAAGGCCACCTTTCTTAAAAGGCCAGTTTTACTCCTTCCCAATGGTGAAATCTTAAATCAAGTTTAACGGTATAATGAAATCATTTATGCTTTGAGTTTTTCTCATTTTTGTAATGAGAGCGCATCATTGTAGTCAACATTGATTAACAAATTGAATGAATTAAACTGGTGTGAAAGTACTATATTTGTGAATGGGGTAATAACATAATTAGCGAACAGAGTGGTCAAGGTCCAAAGTCCATGAGACAAAAAGATAAATCAGGTGAATTTTAGACAATGTAGTACCTTAGCTCACTACTGGAGTGAATGATATCAAATTTTGTATGAAGTTTATGCTCTGTTAGTTGAATGGACCCCCTTTAAACCTCAGTAAAGTCAGGCTATATGATTCCTGTTAATTGAAATGTTGACTTTACAAAAAATGTGCAGTGAAATTTTTCCTTTGCCGTTTCTCAGCTTTTGCTGGAAAGAATTTCTTTCAAATTTGGTATGAAGTCTCTTCCATGTAAGTTGTATGGAATATGGAATATTATATTGTCAGTACTTTCAAAAACTTACTTCCTGCTTGATGAAATTTTGACTTTCCGGTAGTTACGAAACAAACCAGTATACTAGGTCTCGATGAAATCATTATATTTCTTTAATTCCTATAGGTTCAGGATGTGAAGAAGTTGTTCCTGTAGATAATACTGAAATGAATGCCGTCACTGTGATAGCTGTATCTGTATCTATAGCAGTCACTGTACTAATAGCCATCGCTGTAGCTGCTGTTTGTGTTATTAGAAGGTAAGCGTTTCTCCTCTCAATAATAAATCTGTAAATCGATAACTGTACTGATAGCCATTGCCCAAGCTGTTTGGTATGTTATCAGAAGCAAGGTTTTTCTCTGATCAATGAAATTGTCTGGGTAGCCATTTCTGTAGCTGTAGTCTTTGTTATTAGAAGGCAAGTGTTTCTCCTTTCAATGATATATTGTTAACTGTACTGATAGCCATTGCCCAAGCTGTTTGGTATGTTATCAGAAGCAAGGTTTTTCTCTGATCAATGAAATTGTCTGGGTAGCCATTACTGTAGCTGCAGTCTTTGTTATTAAAAAATAATTGTACTAATAGCCATTGCTATAGCTGCTGTGTGTGTCATTAGAAGGTCAGTATTCAATGATAAATCAGTTATCGTTTGTATTTACTTCAAGGTATTGATTGGTAATTACTGATTTTATATCCATATTGGTTTCCAGTATTGTTCTCTTGCAATGCCTTTTATACGGCTAGGGATTTAAATCAGATAATAGCAAACTTAAGGTGTGCCACTCCTCTTGTTTGTTGTGTCTGATTTTATCCATAGTAAAGTGTTCCAATTATTTTTCCCCTCAGTAAAGCATCTTAATAATAAATTTTAGTAAAATGCATCAGTAGAAGGTGTTTGGCCAAATTTAATTCATTTCTCTTTCCAAACATTTGTATCTCTAAAATGTTTACACTGAACTTTCAATAATTATTGGCAAGGCTCTTGCAGATTAAAATATCAGTATTAAAATCTTAGAATTCGGAATTGAAGGAGTGACCAACTTTAAAACAATTATCATTGCTGTGATAGATATATTATAATTTTTTTTTCAATTTTTGTTTACAGAAACAAAATGCAAAAGGAAAGCTTAGAGAGTTTGGCAGGAGATTCAGAACGGGAATATAGATCTAAAATTCCACCAGGACCACAATATCCACCATACAACTGGAACTATATGTATGACCATCCAACAAATTCAAGTGTATACCGTCCTCAAAGAATAGCTTTCTATGACAACAGAGCTGCCATGGATGATTATTTTGAAGACTAAATATTATCATATCTTCGGTTAATTGTGATTACAGTTATTGCCCCTTGGTTACTTTTAAAAATATATATATTATTCATATATCGGAAATTACAGTTCATAATTGTCACTTCCATATGTAAATGTATCTTGCAAGATTCAAGCAAACTTTTATTTACAGTTATGTAAAATAAATAAATTCCAAAAAAGATAATAAATTACATATTGGTAAATGATTTAAAAACAATTTATTAAGACAATCACACATTTCTGCATTGGTCCTCACAACAACTATCATTTACTATTTTAACCTTAATCACTGTGTTTCTTAATTTTTTTTTAGCTTTAAGTTTCTTTTCAGAAATATTTTTACAGTCATTTGAAGGGCTTCAGTTTGTATAATTTATTTTTTTTTCAATCAATATTACAAAGGGGAAAATGAAATGTTTTATATAATTTTATACAATAAATATTTTTTACACTTTTCTTATTTATAATGTACATGTATATGCTTATGCTTTTTATACTTTTGTGTTCTGTATTACGACTTCCTACATTTAAGAGATATTTTGTATATAGATGTAAATCAGAATTTTTTTTATAATATATTGTTACTGTATCAATTATATTACGATTATATTTCAAGTGTTGTGCCAAGAGTGTTTCACACTATCATGTGGGTCTCAATGGGGTATAAACGGGAAGGGGGATTGACCTTTTTAAGCAAGCGGGAAACGGGATCGTGAGAAAAAAAGTGCTCGTGAAAACAGGAAAGGATGTCCAGCATGAAGCGGGAACTAACGAAAATTGAGCCTGTGAAATGGGAAAAAGCTGCCTCTTTAAGAGTCTTTGTAAATATTTTCCCGCCCATGAAACGGGAAAGTTTAGAAAAAATTGCCGGGATTTCGGGAAAGGTACCCCCCATCGAGACCCCGTATCATTATTGATTGAGATGGAATTTTCACAGCTTTTAACAAGTAAACAGATTTTCAATTTTTGGGTTTGAAATCAACTAATCAGTGAACAATTCCATATAAAATCTGTCCAGGGATTATATAGATTGACTAAAATGGTGATTTGAAAATGTAATTAAGAGATTCTTTGGTATGCTAATGATTTTTATGAAATTTATATGGAGAATTTTTACAAACGTTGACAGCTGACATTCTGTTGTTGGCCTCTGTGGTTCTTTTTTGTGGTCAGTAATGAATGAATTAAGTAAACATGTTCACATTTGGTGCAACCCTTTTTAACGACATTATTAGATCATTGCATTAAACAAAACTTGGTGCTTTCATCAGTAATCATCTTTTCCTCCAACGTATGGTACAAAAAAGCCTGTTTGTTTTACTTACATTGGATGTGTATGCAGTGAGTACACAAACTCAAATGTGTGGGGGTAAAGAATCTTCTTACATTCTACTTGCATGTCCATGTATGAGCCCTTTTTGAATGAACATCAAAAATGAGTATTAAAATGGTACTTGTAAAGCACATACATGTATGCCACCTTTCTATAACTAACATCAAAATGGGTATTTAAACAATGTTAAATGGTACTTGTAAGACACAAAAACATAGAAAATTAAACAACTTCTGTCCTCAGTTATATATAAAATCAGAAGAAATATCTCTGTCTCTACTCTATGCTATTCTACAGCAAAAATTAATAAGTGCCATATGATGTAAACTATAGCCTGAAACAGACCACATAAATTACCAGATCTTGTATTAATATCAGACTTTGATATCCAAATATGATTATATATATCTTGTACCAATTTCAGGAAATATTTTTACATCAGTATATATATAAATTGTACAGAATATAAGATAAATATATAAATATTATAACAAAATATAGTGTTTATGTTGTTTTAAATAAAATGGGGGTAAAGCTTTTATTTTTATAGATTCATGTAAAAGAAAGAATTACTGCTCAAAACTAAAATTATATGTATACAATGTATATTTTATAATTTCTTGTTACATTCCTTTACAGCTTAATATGAAGAAATTTTGATAATAAAGTTATTTTTGTAAAAAAGCTGTTGTCAGTGCTTAAATTTGTTAAAACAGCTTTCTATTTGAGAGATAATTGTTTATTCACTGCAGATCTCATTGCCTTGCTTGAGCCTTCTGACTTTAAGACTTCTCTGTTTGACTGCAGTATTTGGTGTGACCTGTAGTCTTGAACAACCACGTGTGTGGACAAAGGTTATCTGATAAATATTCACAGGATTATTAGAATTCAAGGATATTGTTTTTCACACAAAACAAAATTGGATTGATGGACTTCCATGCTTGAATTTGTGGTTTAAATGGACTCCAATGGGAAAATTTCAAATATTTCATTAAACTCATCTACATAATTTTTTTGATGTCAGTGTAAAAAGAGTTGTTTTCACTAAGTTCCTTTCTCTTTAGGGAGAGTGGGTCTGTAAACAAGTTCAGTTTAAGTTGCCTGAAAGGCTGCTTTTGGACTGATCTGACAGCCTCTGTCTATATTTTTAATCTTAAGGTATCACCTTTCTTTCAAATGCTCTCTTCCAGTTTTCCTTTGGCAAGGCCATCCACAGATGCATGTTGATGTCCATCTTTAAATATGTCCAAACCATCTCCATCTATCGATTTGATGGCTAATGGCTTCAAGGCAATGGTTTTGTTTGTGGCTAAAAGATTTTGAAAATAAATTTCTAGAAGTTAATTGTGCCCTTTTGTCATTTTCCAAATTTATTAAAGTGCCATGCAATATAATTGAATAGAACAATTTAATCTTGGTCAATCTGTATATTTGGCGGTTATTCACATCTTGATAAGTTTGAAAAAAGAATGCTCTAACATGTCCAAGTCTTCTGCAGATGTCTTACTTTGCACCACTGGTATTACTGACTGTTTCATACAGAGTGACAAACCTGATCTTCTTCCTTTCCACGATTTTCATTGGTTGGCTCTTCTCTACATTTTGACGTAGTGCTACTGTATTAGCTGCATTAATTTCATTGTTTCATTGTTTAGCCCTGTTGATGTACTTGTTAAAACTAATTACTTTTCCCTGCTACATCTATGATTTTGTTATTTTTTCCTGTACGTGTTATCTGTTGTTGTTTGTGTCATTATCTAATGAAGTACGTGAAGGAACAAAATGAATGTCATGTTGCATCCCTGATTTACCCCTGGTTTTATTTGATTTTAATGCTGCTGATAAGAGGTTATTCCTTAAAACGCCTGTACAGCATAACAAAATTACTGTTTTTATGCAGCTTTGGTATTTTTTTTCTATTTTTAACCATTGGGCGGATGCCACTGCTGGTGGACCAGAGGTCCCAGAAGGTATTCACAAACCCAATAGTCAGACTTTTCTAACATGAAATTTTTACCTTGCGTGTTGAAGAAATTTACTGTTTTTATCAAAGTTCTAACCACTTAAAATACTGAGGCTTCGTTCCGTGTATTGCACTCGGTAGATGTCCTTGGTACTGGATTTGGTTTCCTTATTTGGTATTTTTTAAACGAGCTCTCTTTTTGGAATACTTATGGATTATGACTTTCCATTTTATTTGATTTTAATACTGCTGATGAGAGGTTACTCCTTGAAACGCTTGTACAGCATAACGAAATTAACATTTTTTATGCAACTTTGGTATTTTTTATATTTATGTGTAACCATTCATAAATTCCTAAACCATCGAAAATAGCATTTTTTACCTTCATAATCACCCCAGTCAGTTTTCCTGGTATACCATAAGCTTCCATAATTTCCCTTAAATTTTCTCGATAAACACTGAAAGGTTTCTCCAAAATCAACGAAGAAAACTGATTTGACTTTTGTGTTCCATTCAATTACCTGTTTAAAATGTTATGGTCGTCCCTCTTCCATCTCTGAAATCTGTTTTTTCTCATAATTTTTTTTCTACAGCTGCAGCTAAATGTTTTATAACATTTTTAGCTCTCCTGACCCAAAGGGTCAGTGTGAGCTATTGCCATCACTTGGCTTCCGTCGTCCGTCCGTCCGTTAAACTTGTCACGTTTTCATCCTCTCCTGTGAAACCACTGAAACAAATTCAACCAAACTTTACAGGAATGATGTGTGGAAGGTCCTTTCAAAGATTGCCCATTTCGTTCCGATCCGAGAAAAAAACATGGCTGCCAGTACAGAACTTAAGATTTAACATTTGACCCTATGGGAAATAGCACATTTTCATCTTCTCCTCTGAAACCAATGAAGTAAATTCAACCAAACTTTACAAGAATGATGTACTTTAGGTCCTTAACTAAGATTGCTCATTTTCCTCCGATCCGATAAAAAACATGGCCATCAGCATGGAACATAGTTTAACATTGTACCCTATGGGAAAGTAAAATTTTCATCTTCTGTACTGAAACCACCGAAGCGAATTCATCAAACTTTACAAGAATAATGTATGAAAGGTCCTGTACAAAGATTGCTCATTTCGTTCTGATCCGATTAAAAACATGGCCGCCAGCGCGGAACTTAGGTTTAATATTAGACCCTATAGGAAAAATTACATTTTCATCTTCTCCTCTGAAACCGCTGAAGCAAATTTAACAAAACTTTACATGAATGATGTACTGAAGGTCCTGAACAAATATTGCTCATTTCGGTCCAATCCGATAAAAAACATGGCTGTCAGCCCGGAACTTAGGTTTAACATTGGACCCTATGGGAAATATCATTGTCATCTTCTCCCCTAAAACTACTGAAGTAAATTCAACCAAACTGTACAGGAATGATGCACTAAAGGTCCTTAACTAAGATTGCTCATTTTCTGCCTATCAGATAAAAACATGGCCGCCAGCATGGAACATAGTTTAACATTGGACCCTATCATATGGGAAAATCATATTTTCATCTTCTCTGATGAAACCGCTGAAGCAAATTTGAGGAATTAAACTTTACAGGAATGATGTACTGAAGGTCCTTAACAAAGATTGCTCATTTCGTTCCAATCCGATGAAAAACATGACCGCCAGCGCGTAACTTAGGTTTAACATTGGGGGAAAATCACATTTTCATCTTTTCCTCTGAAACCACTGAAGCAAATTCAACCAAACTTTACAGGAATGATGTATGGAAGATGCTTTACAAAAACTGTTCATTTCATTTTGATTTGACAAAAAACAAGGCGACCAGTGTGGAACATCTTTAACATTGGAGACTATGGTGAGAAAATTATCTATTGCATCATCTTTTCTGAAACTATTGAAGGAAATTTTAGCTGTATTGAAATGATGTGCAAAAGGTCCTTTGCAAAGATGACTTAGTTCATTAGGATCAGACAAAAAATATGGGTGCCAGTGGAGAACAAAGCTTACATAAGACCCCATTGGTAAAAAACACCATTTTTGGCCATGCATGGCATAGAAGCATTTTGTCAGGTGAGCGATACAGGCTCAGTGTCTGAGCCTCTAGTTCATTTTATCTTTGCTGCTGTTGCCATAAATGTTATCCCCATTACCTCAGATCATGTTTTTCTTAAAGAGATCTTCACAGGGTTCCAGATTGTTTTAAATAGCGTCTTTCCTTATTAATCATTTCTTTCAGACAGCTTTCGTTGGTGGATGCAGATACTTGTTTAACAGTGGTCTAAATGTGTTCTGACCAAAATATTAAGTGCTTTGATTATTTTAACACAAGAAATGATTTTTGTCTCGCTTTAGAAAAAAGCCGCTATAAGCAAACCATTGGCGTAAAAGTATGACGGTAAAGGCTGCTGCCATTGCCTAACCTTTCATGCTAAGTTTTTGTGACAAAGTCAGTAAGTGTTAGGTTAGCGATATTTGTTTTGGGTAGTTTTAACCTGGAGATGGGATGTTGTCTCCTTGACATTTATCCCATTTCTCCTTTCTTTTTTCATATTGGTATGGGGATTGGTCTTTGGTAGTACACGACAGTCTGTTAATAGCTTTGTCTGTGACCTCAATTTAATGGTCCAATGAACATGTTAATGATTTTTTATTAGTAAAGTTTCTCAGTAACTGCAATCGGTAGGTCAATGAAATTTGGTTTATTTGTTGGTCTTTGGTATTAGATGACTCTGTCAGATAGCTTTTGTCCTTTACCTTAATTTCAGTGTCTAGTGAGCATGTCAAGTCTTTGTGATTTGGTAAGTTGCTCTTTAACTAATAATGATAGGGCAATGCTATTTTTATGCCCCGCCTACGAAGTAGGAGGGGTATATAGTTTTCGGGTACGTTGTCCGTACGTACGTACGTATGTACGTACATCCGTAATGCTTAGGTTAAGGTGTAGGTTGAAGGTAGTTTACCTTGAAGGAGGTTTGATATCTTGATGAAACTTTGTATACTGATAGACCATGACATGAACTGCAACATTTTGGAATGAAACGGATGCTGTGATCTCAAGGTCATGGGTCATTGACTTTGAGTGAATATTTGATATACTGCAGGTTAAGGTCTAGGTTGAAGGTAGTTTACCTTGAAGGAGGTTTGATATCTTGATGAAACTTTGTATACTGATAGACCATGAAAGGAACTGCAACATTTTGGAAGGAAACAGATGATATGACCTCAAGGTCATGGGTCAATGACTTTGAATATTAGAAGTGAATATTTGATACTACAGGTTAAGGTTTAAGTTGAAGGTAGTTGACACTGAAGGAAGTTTGATATCTTGAGGAAACTATGTATTTAGATAAACCATAACATGAGCTCCAATGTTTTGGTGCCAAACAGATGCAGTGACTTCAAGGTCAAGGTTCATTGGCTTTGAATTTTGTGATTGATTTTTTTTTTGTATTAATGCTCATTGATTTAATTTTTGAAATTCTTCCTAGCATCTTTTTTGTCCTTTTTGTTTAAACAGTCATTTTTTTAAATTGAATTGCAAATATCTTTGATTTCTTTTTTCGTAAAATTCCTGAAACTCATAGACTATTTAATTTTTGAAATTTTACCTAGCAACCATAATTTTTTTTATTTTGTTTTTGTCAAAATATCAATTTTCAATAACTGAATTGCAAAAATCTTTGATTCCAATTTTGGTAAATTTCCCGAAACTCTCAAAGACCATTTAATTTTGGAAATTTTACCTAGCAACCATACATTTTTGAATTTCTTTTTGTCAAAACGCAAATTTTCAACTGAATTTAAAAAAAATCTTTGATTCCAATTATGGTGACTATTTCATCTTGGAAATTCTATCTAGCAACAGTGTGAATTCATTACTTTATAGTTAAAGAAGTCATTTCCCAAACAAGGATTGCAGAAATTCTTGATTCCAACTTTGGTAAAATTCATGAAACTCTCTAAGACCGTTTAATTTTGGAAATTTTACCTAGCAACCATACAAATTTGATGGTTGCTGTGTAAAATTTCATGTTAACCTCTAGGTTTAAAGAAAAGATGATAAAATAAATGTCACTCATGGTCATTAATTAGGTATGATCAGTAGCGGGGCATAGTGTCCATTGACACAGATTCTCTTGTAATGATGTTGATCTTGAGTAGTACATGAACTATTTGGTTTCTCGGTATCTTTCAGAGGTAGGTAAAATATATATAAATTTTTGGTTAGTATATTATGACAGTCTTCTATATTGTTTTTGTCAGCTTCATAGTCTAGTTAGAATAGTACGTTTTTCTGGTGATGTCAGTTTGATTTTTCACATCAATTTAGCGGCCAAGCAGGGATGGACGAGACATCTGTAATGGTCCACACCTGTGATGTTTAGTCAAAGTCATCTCCATTCATGATCGTCTTGTATTCCAGAGAATGATTGTTTCGTTTATTTTTTATCTTGATCTAAAACGACCGTGAACATTCGATTATGCCAAGAATGTCTAGCGCATTTTTTGTTTTTCCTGCAACATACCTATTTATTTCATTTCACGCGCCCATTCTTTATGTTTTTATACCCCCGCTACATAGTAGTGGGGGTATACTGGTTTACCTCTGTTCGTTTGTTCGTCCGTTTGTTCGTTCGTCTGTCCGTAACCACACTTTTCTCAGCAACTACTTTACAGAATGAAATCATATTTTGGCAAAAGCTTTCTCATGATGGTCTGATGCGTATATACAGATTTCAAGGTTACCGCATAAGTACTTCCTGTTTGCCGAGACTTTTATTACTTTTTTATTGCTGTACAGCATATGGAATTTTTCGTCACACTTTTTTCTGAAACTGTAAGAGGGATTCAATTGTTGTTATGCACAAAGCTTCCAGATGGTCCAATCTATCGTGTATACTGGTTTACCTCTGTTCGTTTGTTCGTCCGTTCTTCTGTCCGAAACCACACTTTTCTCAGCAATTACTTTACAGAATGAAATCATATTTTGGCAAAAGCTTTCTCATGATGGTCTGATGCGTTTATACAGATTTCAAGGTTACCGCATAAGTACTTCCTGTTTGCCGAGACTTTAATTGCTTTTTTATTGCTGTACAGCATATGGAGTTTTTCGTCACACTTTTTTCTGAAACTGTAAGAGGGATTCAATTGTTGTTATGCACAAAGCTTCCTGATGGCCCAATCTATCGTGTATTCGGATTTCAAGGTTACGCCATAAGCACTTCCTGTTTGCCGAGACGTCATTGTTTTTCATTGTTGTACAATATATGGAATTTTTCGTCACAATTTTTTCTGAAACTGTAAGTGGGGTTCAATTGTTGTTTTGCACAGAGCTTCCTTATGATCCAATCTATCGTGTATTATGATTTCCACGTTACTTCATAAGCACTTCCTGTTTGCCGAGACGTCATTGTTTTTATTGCTGTACAGCATATGGAATTTTTCGTCACACTTTTTTCTGAAACTGTAAGAGGGATTCAATTGTTGTTTTGCACAGAGCTTCCTTATGATCCAATCTATCGTGTATTATGATTTCCACGTTACTTCATAAGCACTTCCTGTTTGCCGAGACGTCATTGTTTTTCATTGTTGTACAATATATGGAATTTTTCGTCACAATTTTTTTTCTGAAACTGTAAGTGGGGTTCAATTGTTGTTTTGCACAGAGCTTCCTATGATCCAATCTATCGTGTATAATGATTTCCACGTTACATCATAAGCACTTCCTGTTTGCCGAGACGTCATTGTTTTTATTGCTGTACAGCATATGGAATTTTTCGTCACACTTTTTTCTGAAACTGTAAGAGGGATTCAATTGTTGTTATGCACA
>MJUU01030470.1:83398-94043 GCA_002080025.1 Modiolus philippinarum
GTGGTCTTTGACACTTTCAGGAAATTTACCAAAATTGGAATCAAATATTTTTGAAATTCAATTGGTGAAAATGATTGCCCTAATGGAAACAAATCCTAACAGTTTGGTTGCTAGGTAGAATTCCAAAAAATATATGGTCTTTGAGACTTTCAGGATATTTACCAAAATTGGAATCACATTTTCTAATTCTAAGATATCAGAATTTTTATTTTTCCAAATACTTGAAAAAAATATAAGATTATATGCCAAAATGTCCAAAAATATCAGTCTTTGACATTTTCAGGAAATTTACCAAAGTTGGAACGGGAATCAAAATTCTGAAAGCTTATTGCGCATCTACAGACTATATGCAACAGTTCTGCAACAAAATTAAATCCATAAATCCAAAAATGTAGGATGAGTTTGCGTCGCATGCCATATGTGTCACAATCCACATTTTGTGGTCTTTGTCAAATCGACATCTTGGGGCCTCTTGTTTGCATCAAGATAAATATCAAAAATCGGAAAGCTTATTGCGCATCTGCAGCATATATGCAACAGTTCTATAACAAAATTAAAACCCTAAATCCAAAAATGTAGGAGGAGTTCGCGTCGCTAGGATGTGTTACGGACGGACGGACGGATGGACAGACGGACGGACGGACGGATGGACAGACGGACGGACGGACAGACGAGGCCAACGACAATATCCCCGAACTTTCATTCGAAAGTGCGGGGATAAAAAGCCAAAAAGTACACATTACCGAAAAAATCGAAATAGGAGGCCAAATTCAGTACCATGCACATCGATCGAGTGCCATATACGGTATGAAGCCTCAGTATTTTTGAGGGGTTAGAATTTTGATAAAAACAGTAAATTTATTTAAACGCAAGGTAATGTTTTCATGTCAGGCAAGTCTGACTGTTAAGACTGGTGAATACCCTCGGGGTCCTTTGGTCCACCAGCTGTGACATCGGCCCATTTGTTACCAAATACAATAAATAACGAAATTTCAAATTAAACAGTAAATCTCGTTATGCTGTCCACATGTTTCAAGGAGTAACCTCTCATCAGAAGCATGAAAATCAAACAATGTAGGAAGCCATAATCAAAAAGTAGTAAAAAATAAGTATTTATTACCAAAAATTGAAATAGCAGGCGAAATTCAAGGACATCAACCAAGTGTCATAGAGGAATGAAGTCTCAGTTTTTTTAAGGGGTTAGAATTTTGATAAAAACAGTAAAATTTATTTATAACCACGACTTTACAAAGCTACATTCTACATACTTACACCTCAACAGATCACATGTAACGTATCTTATATACAGGGACTTCGGTATTTAGTTATTATAAGAGTCAGTAAGATGTTTTACATACATCAGTATACCAACACCAAAGTACAGCTCTAAGAAAGATTCTCAAGTCTTACTAAAGGCATCATTGTGACTTCAAAATGAACAACAACAATAAAAGCATTGTTTGATTTCTTTGTTTTACCATGTATTTATAGAGATTTTGTCTCATGTGCATTTATCCCGTAACCCTTTATTGCTTCTCCAAGAAATAAAAGTTTAAAATCATTGATACACAAAGGGAAATTAAAATATCAAAGCAACAAATAAAACCCGAGAAAATGTAGCATGAAACTGATTAATAATATAGTGATAGAATAAGCCCTTATTTAATGAGGTGCTGCTGACCATTATCTAATCAGGTATCCGGAACGCAATGTATGATGAGTTTCCTATATGGTACCCAAGAACTGTTAACGAGGCAATCTGATAAATGTATTTTATTTGCCCTAAAATTACCAACATATAAGTTGATATATACATGTGTGTAGCGTTGTTCGATATCCGGTAAGCTAGTGAATTCTGATTGGAACCGATGCAAGGAGGCATCTTTAACTCACTATGAGATTATTTGCTCACTGTAGAAGGCATCATGGTTTTATTCAAGATGAAGAATATCACTAAAAGGTATCTTCCATTTACTTACTGGACCCCGTATTTTTCCGTGTACATTTACTCCACTTTTTTATTCATGCCAATATGTTAATAATACGGTAGGTGACACACACACACACACACACACACACACACACATATATATATANTCGGATAGAGTTGAAATATAAACAGTATCTATACTAGTGCTATTCACATTGTTCATACTGAAAGTTTATAAATTAACCACATTGTGTGCATCTGTTTAGATCTAGCACAATAGGGATTTTGGGTGTTTTTTGCTTTGTTTTATGTTGTTTATATATATATATATATTTTAAAGAGTACTTACGGAAGTATTATTATGAGGTTTTATATCCTTGCGATATCTTTTAGTTTCATCCATTGAAATAGGTGGATTTTTTAAAATTAAATAAGAAGAGATAACGGGAAACATCTACAATGCCTAATTTGCATGCCACAATCTACCATTGAACTGCACAAGAAAAACACAGATAAAACAAAAACCAAACTTAAAGAACGATAAGAACTCAAGACAGCCGGCCTTTTTTAGAAAAGAAACTGTGTTAGAATCAAACCGGTTAATGCATACCCACACCTCCTTTTTCATTGTCTCGTTTCACTATTGCATAAAACCTGGTACAGTTAGACAACTAATTCAAAGGCCACAATCTTGAAAGGGGCAGGAAAAAAACGAATTTTTGAAAGATTGGTCAATCTGCCGGCTAGTTCGAGGAGCCCAGTCTGCTGGTCAAAAACTGTTTGGAAGAAAAATCATTTTCAAAATTACTCAAAGGGTATGTAAATAATCATCATTGGCTTGTCCTTGTCTTCTTATAAAATGTTAGTTTCTTGACATTCGGGTTATTGGATGTGGTTTGTTTCCATTGATTTATTCACTTTGTTTTACCCTTTTGGGGGCCATTTAGAACTTGCTATATGGTGTGAGGTTCCTCACTGTGTTGAAGACCGTACGGTGACCCCTAGATGTTTTGTTTTGGGTCGTTTTAACCTGGATATGGGATGTTGTCTCCTTGACATTAACCCCATTTTCTTTCTTTTTTCATATCATGTATTTCAGTAGCCATCAGCAGTATCAGTGAGAGGGCAGTATACCTGTAAAATATTCAGATGTTGGATTCCAAAGTTAATTTAACGGATACCTGCAGAATATCTCTTTTCATATACCTCATCCTAACTTATTTGAAATGCGCTACAGAAAGTTTTATAGAATTTGAATTATATAGTCATAGCTTTTAATGAAAATGAAAAGCCAATGACAAAATAATAAATTATAAGAAGAAACCCTTTTCTGTCATAATTTTGATTTAATTAAAAAGCTGGGTTGAATGACTCCATTTGCTTAATTTGATATATATATATATATATTGATATATATGTTGATCCTTGAAATCTTAACAGTGTGTTTCAATAAAGATTCGATCAAAGCAGTTGACTCAAACTATTTAAAAATGTAAAACAGTGTGAAACTTAATTAAAACAAAATCAGGAAATTCTAATATGCCAAAATCAAATTACACCAAAGCTTTTATTAGATAACACAGGAAGTTTATCTGGATAGAGTTTCCTCCATAATGTATGTATATATGAATAACTCCTAGAAACACACTGTAGATGAGAATATGTAGTAACTGTAAGATTTAGCATTTGTTGTTCACATCGAATACCATACAACAAGGGCATCGATGGCTTAGTGATGATAGTCAATTGATCTATTCTACATATGCAGCAATAATATAATAATTGTTTGTCACCTTTGTATTGGATTGTAAATAACAAAATAAGATATGATACATTTGCAACCATGTTGTCTGATAAAATTTGTCAGTTACGTGTATAATATGGAATAAAAGGATATGGAGTAAATATACATGAGACAAAGTCTCTATAAATACATGGTATATCCAAGCAAAGGAACAACGCTTTTATTGTTGTTCTTCATCTTGAAGTCACCATGAAGCCTTCAACAATGAGCTTAGCTCTTTCCTCATAGTAAGTTCAATACGACCCCAAGCATCGGTCTGAGCGGAATTCTTTGCTTTAGAACGATGCCACATCCATGTCTTTCCTGGTCATTACATTGGCAAAGGAAAAGACTAGTTATTCCTTCCTAGATGTCCTGTCAATTTTGCCACTTCTTATTACCCTTGAATTAATATATTACTGAATGTGTTGTAAACACTACAATACATTCAATCATAAATACCAAAAGGGGTTCAAAAATGCAGTTTGTATATTTCAAATATTAGTAAACAAGAATATTTTATAAACAAAGAGACCAAAAACAGAAATAAATAGTACTAAATATTGACACAGGAAATATTACAATCGGGATTTCACCTTGTGTGAATGAATGTATATATCAAAATACTAAAAAATGAAAATAGTAGTAAAAGAATGTTTTTCCCCTAACATGACTAAATGTCACTTGTTGACAATGGAACGAATTAACCACGCTAATACCTTGTATAGACATTTGGGCGTATTAAAATAAATAACGCCTGCATAGAAAAATGTCTCTAAATTCAAAGTGATAAAGGTAGCTACGTTTTTTCTGCTGTCGATATTATTTATACACCGAGCCATTCAAGCCAAATGTCAGGCCCAGCAAAGACACCGAAAGGAGATTCTCCAGCTAAGGAGGCTAATTCTCAAATATCTCCTCTCTTGCCTCGGGCAGCTACATCTGTTGGCACTACGCCAATAATCAGCTTGAGTGGTACAAATCAGATATTGGAAGAAAGGAATTTTAAAGAAGGTTTGGATGAAAAGGATCTTAAAAAGGAACTGGAAGAAAAGGGTAACAGAAAAATTTACAGCAGCCAAAAGAGATTTCTTTTTAAATATTTTGGATTCCTGGTTTTGGTACTTACTGTTATAACAGTTACAGTTCTAACATTTACAATAGCGTCGTTTATTCAAAATGCAAAAGAAGGAAACAAAGCTCAGAAGACTCCAAGAAGTTTTGAATTTGCAACGTTTGAGATAGATTGGAACGCATTGAAAGCATCAAGACGAACCATCAACATAAACATCACTTGGGAGAAATCTAATGCAACATTTATTGAAACTGACAAGACGGGACAGCTGATTCTGATCAAGACAAATGGTGTATATACTATAAGTTTAGCACTGGGTATCGACAGCTCAAGTGACGACTTCTTCACAGAGGTTCAAGGTGCGTATGAGACTTCGTTGATATGCCTTAGGAACACACGGCATGATAATGAACGTTGTATTCGGAACAGAATTTCAAGGAATGCAGCGCTGTCTGTTTCCATGAATGTTGTTATGCCTCTATGGATAAATGATTATTTTTGGTTCAGTTTATCAAATTTCAATCATCTCTACTACTCCGATGCAGCAAACTATATGACAGTTATAAAGTTGATTTAGAAGAGATTATTGATCACATGACAAGTGGATCACATGACTTTGGTTTTGTTTAGAGATTTTTGATCACATGACTTTTTTACAAGGGAAATAAAAGATACGGACACACACACACAATGTAATAATCAAGGAAACCAATTAAGTAATGTGTCGTTTACGCTTACCTTTTGCTCTACTTTTGCCCGGTCATGTCATAGTGAAATGTGCACAGACGGGCAAAAGTGACATGTACATTTTGACACAATGATAATTGAGTTTGTATATATTTTACATCAATTTGAGTGCATTTATAAACTGTATAGTTTCTAGATCTTAGTGGAACAATGACTTATGTTACATCAATTTGAATTTATAGTTTCTTGATCTGAATGGAAGATTGACTTGTGTTATTTTTTTTTGTAATTTTTGTTCATTTTGTACTAAGTTAACATGACAATCAACGCTTTGGTTAATTATTTCTCAATTAATGACTGATCAATGACTTAAATGTCTCCATATCTTAGATCAATTTCAAGCATTTTCTTTGCATATTTTTTTGGCAAATCTATGCAAGAGCTTGTGTAACAAAAATTTTGTTGATTTTTTTTCTAAATATTTGTTTGAAAATTGCTCTTGCATTTCCTTCATAAACATAGTATTAGTTACCCTTAAAAACACGTGTACAACATAACTAAAATTACTGCTTATTATGCAACTTGGGTATTTTGTAATTGTCTTTCAAACTGAGCATTCAAGATAAATTACGCTATGGTCAAATTGATTTAACATGACTAATGCCGCACATATATGGAACTGGCACGTTGAGGATCATTTTGAATAAAAAAGAGAAGTAATTTCTAATGTTATTTAAAGATGTGAGAATAAGACGAAATAAAAATTTAACTATTGAACTTAAAAATGTGAAAATTGAATAACCTCGATTTGAGAAAGTATTTAAAATGACAAGAATCACTATATATATCAACGCAATATCCCATTAGCGGTGACGACAAATATTTTCCATACGGTTCCCTGTAATAAAGGCTAAAATGTAACATTACTTCACATGGAGTTCATGTAAGCATGTCTATATAATATCATGGAATTGTATTTAAAAGAAAAGAGATTATGGGACATAAAAATCAATTTGGCGCGCTTCTTTGTACTTAGATATTGAATAAACGATTTTTTGTTAAATCACTGAGAAATTAATTAAAATCTTTAACATGGCGAATCTAATAATTTCATATTTTTGATATCAAACCTATTTAAATATTGTACACAGCGAACCATGCATAAAAAGTAACCTAATTTCTATGTATCAATGGATACTGTTGGCTTGTGTGATAAAATACATATGGGTTCGCATTATGTTTGCTATTATTGTACCCAGAGCGCACAGTAGCAGCACAAGGGGCAAATAAAATGAAACAACGGCAGTAGAATACCGAAGGAACAAGGGAAGCGAAGACTACAAAAATCGAAATACAAAGACATGGCAAAAACGGCAACAGAGAAAAACAAAGACAAGACAAGGGCGTGAGACAGCTACAATGCACGGAAATAAAAAGACGACATTAAAAACTAAGGCACTCATAGTGTGAACTCCCATGAAAACCGGGAGTGACATCAGGTGCTCCGGAAGGGTAAGCATGTCCTGCTCCGCTAGCGGCACCCGTCACACTATCAGTGAGTCAATCCGGGGTTGAGCCAAAATTGGTTATTTCAAATCCGTTAAGACGTGAAATCTAGCTGAAAATGTCCGTTTTCATTTGGGACACAGACACGTCATATCTGTCAATGATATCATGGTGACGGCCATAAAATTTCTGAAGGGATGAAAGTAACAAAGGCTGAACAAATCCCTGACTAAGCAACTTTTGGGACAGTGGTTTTGCTCTATTCAAAAAATCGCTGTATAAACTACATGCGAGATAGTAACGAATCAACTGTGAAATGTATACTCCATAGGCTGGACAGGTAGGTATATTGCTGCTCAGAAAGGGAAAATTCACAATTGGGAAGTTAAAATCATCACGTTTGTCATATAGCTTAGATTTCAAACGTCCATCTTCATCAATGTATATAAACAGATCTAAGTACGAAGCTGAAGTAGGTGTGTCAGTAGTCTCTTTAATTTCAAGCTCATTGGGATAGATCTGGTGTAAATATTCCTTGAATTTTGGATTATTAAGAGAAAGTACATCGTCTATGTAGCGGAAACTGAAATTAAAGGACTGAGCTAAATGTTTTTGTTTTTTCTGTGTTAGCCCTTGTAAAAACTTGGCCTCATACGAGAAAAAAAAAAACAGATCAGCTAAAAACGGCGCACAGTTAGTTCCCATGGGAATCCCGATTGTCTGTTGAAAAACGCGACCTCCAAATTCGACAAAAATATTATCTATTAAAAATGCCAACATCTTGATTACGTCATTCTCCGTGTATTTCTTGTTTGACTCAGTATGGTTCTTTACAAAATATGTTTGTTTTTCCCTACTACTAAGTAAGTGTATCTGCGATCTCCGTTTTTAGTGCAGAAACATTGATGTATCAAATCAGAAATTATTGTGTTCAATTTATAGTGTGGCAGGGTAGTATAAAGAGTAGAAAAATCAAAAGTTTGTATGCTGTGGCAATGGGTAAAGACTGATAGAGGATAGCTGTTCAAGAAGATCTTTAGAATTTTTTAGAATCCCCATCTGAATGACGCCGATCGTGGAGTATACTTTATCACAGTAACTTTTCAGGCCATCTCTGACTGCGGTCAATAAAGTAGTCAGGAGCTTAGAAAGTGGCTTAGTGGTGCATCTGGAAGACCCCGCAATGAATCTCTGTTTGTATGGGTTAGGGACCTAGTAGATGTAGGGGAGCTGATCATTTTCATCACCCGCTTTGATGCCAAAGGATGTTAAAACTGAGTTGTGATTTTCAATAATCTCCTCCCTTGATAGTGTAGTGGAAGTATAAGTTGGGTTTCCTAGTGAACTATCAATTCCCATCTCCTTAACAAAACAGTCAAGATAGTGCTTCTTACACACGAACAGTATGTTGTTAGAAGCTTTGTCTGCAGGCAATAATTGGCAACCGTACATAAATCGGCTACAATCTTCCTAGTTGTTATGATTTTTTTTTCATTCTAATATGACATTTCGTGATCGAGGCGGACCTATTTGATGTTATGTAACAACAGCCAGGACGTGCGATTTATTGAAGTTCTTATGCACAAGACATAGTATGACCACGTCTTTTTTTCAGCGTTCAAACAGTGGTGACGTCCGTATTTACATATTGTTAGTTGTTATAATTACCATTTGTTGCTTGATGAAAACTAATTACATGTAGAGTAATTGCGGATGTCTATATACAAAATGTACCTGTTAATGCATTGTTTAAATAATTATATTTAAATCAAAATCTTAATTATTGTACTTCAAAAAATTTATTGAAGTTATTAATTTTTACCTTTAACAATTTTTTTTTTCAATTTGTTAATTTTATCTTTTACCAATCTTTTGTATTTATTATTAACAAATTTTACTTTAAAGGTTAAATACTTTTTGATTTAACTATACAACATCGATATTAATTTTTCAAACTAGTAATGAGAATAATTTTTTCATCATATTGCTGTATGTTTTAGTTATGATGTAATTGTTTTTGAGAAAATTTGTCTGTGGTTGTTCATATGTTATAATTCTCTTTTGTAAATCTTTTGTCAGGCAACGGTTAACAGCAATTCTAAGAACACTTTGCAAGTATTTTTATGTACCTTGACGATCCTGCATCCATGACCTAACGCGAAGAGACATGGATGTATAGTTGTTCGACATGAATTCCGTTATATTCCACCCATACCGTTGCTAGGGACCGTCTTCATGGTGTCGAACTTGCTATGAGGTATGGGCAAAGCTTATTGTTGAAGGCCTCATCGTGACCTTGAGATGAAGAACAACAATGAAAGCGTTGTTCCATTGATTAGTTCTGTAATATATTTGTAGAGACTTTGTTTCATGTACATTTACACCATATCCTTTCAATGTTATTTTTTACGTTTGGAAGTATAAAATAGTGAACTGTTCGACCAGACTTCTTTGTTTGATTCATTTTGCTAAAAAAATTTTCATTCTTTAAAATCTGTTATGAAAAGTTTAAAAAATGACATAAGTAATCTTATTTTATAGAAGTTGCATATAAGAGCCTTTTTGTATTCAAAAGTTCTCAGTGATATCGTTGCTTTTCTTATAATAGTTTATTGTAATTAGCTTATTAGACGCGCTGTTGGGTGCATAGGCCATAAAATAATATTAGACAAACTCTTGAACAACGAATTCTACAAAAGAATTAAAATGTTACAACTAGAATAGATCTTGATGTTGAAATGATAGTAATCATCATCATAATAGTGATGATGATACTAATGATAATAATAATGATAATAACAATAATGATAATATGGACTAGTGTTATATAAATCATTTACAATTATCCCAACATAATAAATTGTTAGTCCTTAAAGTTCTTTATCAGCAAAGTAGCCAAGCACTTCGAAAAACTAATTTCAAATGAAAACATACAATATCTAAAATTTATTTTTTTGTTAAAAACTGTCTCCCTTGTGCATAGATTTTCTTTCATATTGGTCATGTGTTCTCTCTTTTTTTTTTGGTTCTGTTTTTTTTTTATTACCTAATGTTTTGATTTGTTATGTACTGGAGAGCAATAAGCTTTCGAAATAACTAACAGAAACTGCACTTACAGTGACTTTGGTATTAAGTTATATTAAGCATTTCATCACTTGGTAAGACTTACTGATTTTAATTTATTTTTTCATATTAAAATGGAATAAAAAAGATAACAGGAAACACCTACAATGGCCGGAAAACATAGCTACATGCCAGAAAGTAAATAGGAACTGCACAAGAAAAAAACCCACAATAAAAATACAAAAGACAAACATAAACAACGATAGGAACTCGGGACAGCCGGACTTGGTACCGGCACTAGCAAAAGCCAGCGGTAGGGTCAAACCGGTTTTTGGGTACCTAAACCTCCCCTTTTCTCTGTCCCGTTTCCCTATCGTAGAATAAACATACGAATAAAACCCATACAGGTAGACTACTAACTCCATGACCACAATCTAGAAAAGAAAAATGGGGGGACAAAACGTAATTTTGAAAGATGGGTCAAAGAGTGCTCGCCGCTAAACTGCCGGCTAGCTCAAGGAGCCTAGTCTGCTGGTAAAACACTGTCGCACTACGGAAGGAAAATCAAATTCAAAACTCCCAATGGGTTTGGTAAAGAATC
>MJUU01030470.1:106799-123966 GCA_002080025.1 Modiolus philippinarum
GAGTGGACATCGTGAGCTAGCTCGATCAATGAATTTTATGACGTTGATCGGGATAAAACAGCTTTGTCGAGTTGATCGAGTTGGTCTGATCGGCGGTGTAAACCTATGATAAAAGACACCCGCCGACCACTGACATAGAAAATATTTGAACTGAGAACAAAAAACAAAAACAAAAACAAAAACCAACTAGAAGTAAAGGATTATAGCACATAACTGACTAACCACTGAAATAAAAAAATATATAATAGTAACTAAAAAATAGCAATAACGGGGGAAAAAAAGAACAGAATTGATGAACTCTTAAAATATACCTTTTAACTAATTAATTCTTATAATCCTAGAATCAATTGAACACATATTAATAAATTATCAAATTATCAATAAATCCACTTTATCTCACTACCTCAATGTAAGGGGTGTTTAAAACCATATTTATAAATGCCTGTTCCAAGTCAGGACCAATGTGTTTAACAGTTTGTCTTGTATTTTTCACCTACAAAGTCTTTTTGGTCCATGGATTTAGACTCCTGATAATACCGTTTGGTAATTTTGTTATAACTCTGATGTGATAGAAATTATACTAGATTAGAGGTGTCATAAGCGTCCGTTAGTATATATTGATGATGGTGCAATAGTAGTCATAACTTCAATTGTTTAATGTAAAACGGTTAAAGAATAAATATCATCAATTAAACGACAACGTTTGTTGTTTCTTTTTAATCATTGCAAATAAAAGACTTCGGTGTTTTTTTTCCAATCATTGCTTCAAACAGCTGAAAAATACTTCAAACAGTTCACCAGGAATTCAGTTAAGGTAAAAGAAAAGGCAAACAAATTACCACTAGCATGTAAACAATAGCTGTTTATATATTTTTGACATATGACTGTAACTGAATTTTCCATATGAATAATGTAAAGGTCTGCCTTTGAATTTTTCTTAGATAATATTACAACCGTTGCATAAAATCCTTCTTCGTGAATATTCTAAAGCAATGTGAAACTTGATGAAACTTGATGCTAACAAAACTAGGAAATTTTAATCTTAGAAGCAAAATAACAAACATTTTGTGAAAAACAGGAAGTAAAACGCATCATGAAAGTGGGATTGTAGTAATTGTATGGCTTTGCTCATGCTAGAAGGACGTCGATGGGCTAGTTAAGGTAATTATATTATATGTTCCAAAACTACAAAATATCAACTCTCTTTCTCAAGGGCCACAATATAAACTGCTTGCTTTGCAGCTGTGTTTTCATGAAGTTTTTTTCGTGACGTTTAAAGATTAAGCTATTCTTTCCGGTCTTGTGTCGCCATTGAAACTGACTGCCACGTTAAAATGCTACTACAATAACAAAACATAAAAATATCTGATTGCCATTTCAACAACAGTACAGATGAAATCATATCATATGGAAAATCGGAAATCAAATCATCTGGAAAATCGGAAATCAAATCATATAGAAAATCGGAAATAAATATAATTATGCTTAAAAGCTGTATAAAAGTCATCAGTTTTTGTTAAATTTTTCAGTCTGTCAAAAACAGAGACCAAAACAGAAATTAATAGCACTAAATATCGAAACACGAAACAGGAGATATGTCAAATTTGAATGACCCCGAGGGAACCTCGGGATATAGAAATAGGACCCAGTATTCCAGGCTGCGGGGTAACCCCTCCAAAACTGGATGTCCGTGGTTGTGTGGGGTGAATAAATACACAACCCATCTTTCGGATGGGATGTAAACTCAGGTCCACGTGTTGGAAGAAATGCCACGCTTCCTGCACGTTAAAGAACCCTTGTAGCAAGCTCCTTTTTTGAGTTGCCCGTAGGTGATTGGCTACAAGGCTAAATCCCCCGCCCTTTCGATTTCACCCTACTTTTCAAGTGGCAGTCAGAATTTCCCGTCCCATGACCCTTTCCATACCCCAAAGTGATTATTTATTAAAAAAAAAACTTGTTCTCGTCTTGATATAACTGAAATATTGTTCAGTAGACGTTAAACAATATTCAATCAATCAATCAATCAAATTTGAATGTAATAAAAAAAGACGATTAAATATAAAACTTTTAACAAATGAATGATTAAAAAAATGCTTAACAAATTATACAACTATCTGTACGTTGTCTTTAAAGAGTTTACGTACATGTCGGATATTATTAGTAAATTCGACTTGACAAACCTATCTTTATTTTTCTTTTCTTTTAAAGTGACTAGTTTCGTCTACGCATTGGAACAAAGGGACAAAATGTCAGACCTAGGAAGAGCCCATAATCAACAAAAAGAAGATACTTTATCTAAGAGTCCCCATTCTCCTCTTTTACGACGGCAACCTTCATCAGCTGATTCTAGACCAGTTATTAGCTTACATAATACAGGTCAGATAAAGGAAGAAAAATATTCTGAGGAAAGAAAATGTGAGAAAAATTATAACAACCAAAAACGATTTTTATATAAATATTTTGGATTTATGATATTGGTAATGACTGTAATTATAATAACGGTGACAGTACTAACATTTACAGTAGCGTCATTTATTCAAAATGCAAAAACGCATAACAGCATTCAAAGAAGTTTTGAATTAGCTACGTTTGAAATAAAATGGAAAGCAGTGAACACATTAAGACAAAGTAACAACATTAACATCACATGGAAGAAATCTAATGCAACTTTTGTTGAAACTGATGAGACAGGACAACTGATTCTGATCAAAGCAAATGGTGTATATACTATAAGTTTATTGCTAGGTATCGACAGTTCCAGTGATGATATCCTACATGAGGCTACAGGCAGGTATCTTACTTTAGTGATATGCATACAGAACACGAGACATGAGAATGAACGATGTGTCCGAAATAGACTTGCACCAAACACGGCTCTGTCCGTTACCATGAATGTTATTATGCGTCTGTGGAGAAATGATTATTTTTGGTGTAGTATATCCAGTTCTAAACTTTTGTACCGTTCCGATGCTGCAAACTACATGACAATCGTTAAATTGTTTTAAAATATTATTATCGCAAGACTAATCGTCATATATATTACACAGCTTAATTATGAATTGTTGCATTGTGTTTAATTATGGTATTGTAATTATATATGTTCTTCTTGTTCAGCTGCCGATGTTGCTGCTGGTGGACTTTTAGTCTTAGAATGTATCCACCAACCCAGTAGCCAGTACTTGCTGGCCCGAAATTGATTTTATTTGAAAACATACAATATCTAAATTAATGAAAATTAAAAAAAAAAAATCTAGGGAGTATCTCTCTCTTGCATAGCTCTGTCCTTTGCTGATTTTGGCTTTCCTTTTTCCATCCCATTGGTAATTTGTTCTCGTTCAGCTTTTACACATATTATGGTTTATGGCTTTCCAAACGTTTTGATTTGATTTTCACTGAAGAGACAAAAAAATGTCAAATAAGTAGAAATATATACTAATCAGAAATCGAGGCAAAAAATATTGCAACTTTGTTAGTTCTAATAATTATATGCTTTAAATAATAGATAGCATTTTGTTTTCAAAATTTCAACAGCGTTGATCAATTCCTCAGAAATCAAACCTTTGAATCAAGTGTACGTTTCCTTGAAACAATATCTGGGCACATGCACATACTCTAAGTAAAGATAAAACGTAGTCATTTTGTTGTTTATTTATGTAGTGTTTTTAGTCTATTACTGATATCTTCTATTTTTTTGACGTTCTACGAGTTACTTTAGTTTCATCACGAATGCTGAAAATCATGTTTTTAATTTTAACAGCTGAGTGATCTGATATTCATTTTGACAAGTTAATAAGTTATTATAAATATTCTTTTTGTGTTGCAAATTATCGCCTTTGTAGGCCCCAGAATTTAACACTGAAAAGCAGATGTGCTTAATTCGTAGCCGGGGAACCGAGACTCTACAGGCCCTTTAATATTTTTCTAACTATCAAAAAATCAGCACAGGACCATAAGAGCTACGATTCCGCGGCTTCATAATTCGTTACTTATAGAAACAGAAATCTATAATAACAGAATTATTTTGTAAATAGAAATAGAAAATTTATTTTGTAAGTTAATTTGAAGTATTTTTTGTACAAATTATCATGTTTTTATGTATTTCTGCAGTTATACAAAAAGAAACGTCGATGTAAAGGTTTTAAAATTTTTAAAAACGTCCAGCAACAGTTTGTTATATTTTCAGCATCATATCACTAACAAGCCCATTACTCACAAATTTGTAGTACTATTATATTAACTGCATAATTTTCATTATGCTTATTAATGTGTTTATATAAAGATTTAAATGCATCTTTGTTTGTCAGTGGTTGTATTTTTATAAATTGTTTTAATTCTCTTTTGCATTGTATTAGCACTTACAGAATGCACGTTTTTAAATTAGGATTATATATTAAATTGAATAAAAAGATAACAGGAAACACCCACAATGGCCGAAAAACATAGCCACATGTCACAATGTGCCAAGAAACTGCAAAAGAAAAAAAATCACTATAAAAACAAAAGACAAACGTAAACAACAATAGGAACTCGGGACAGCCGGACTTGGTACCGGCACTAGCAAAAGCCAGCGGTAGATTTAAACCGGTTAATGGATACGCAAACCTCCCCTTTCTCTGTCCCGTTTCCCTATAGTATCATAAACATACGAATAAAACCCAAAATAGTTAGACTACTAACTCCACTACCGCAATCCTGAAAAGGAAAAGGGGACAAAGCGTACTTTTGAAAAAAATGGGTCAAGGAGTGCCCGCCGCTTAACTGCCGGCTAGCTCAAGGAGCCTAGTCTGCTAGTGAAACACTGTCGTCGCATTACGGAAGAAATGCACTATTCAAGAAGTATAGATATGTTTGCAATTACCGAACAGAATTGCTGGAAGCAAAAATCCAAAGGGCAAAAAGACAAAGTAGATGCAAAAATGCCATGGTTCAGACTTTGTGCAGCCAAAAAAAAATGGTGGTTTAAATCGGTTTTATGGCACGCAAAACCTCTCTTCCCGTTGCGGTTTGTCTGGCAACAACGCAACATCAACTGATATTCAAATGTCAATAGAAAAGAAATGTTTATATCAGTACCAAGTAAAAAATAGAACTTAAATCATAGTTGGGACCAAATATTTTCCATGAAGGACTAATCTTTTTTAATGTTCATATAAGACGGGATTTTTGAAGCCTTGATTTGATACAAACAGTCACGCAGATAACAATACATTAATAGAAAATCCAAATAATTGGTGCTGGCTCTCGGGTAACGAATCAACTCTTGTACGCACACTTCCGTTAGCTCTCCATGTTTGGGAAATTGATAATTTTGAAATTGAAGTATTCCCATTTGTCGTAAATTTAAGTGCTGAGATGACCATTTTCGTCTGGTCCAGAAAACTTTGAGTTTGGCAACAGCGATACTTTGAAATGAACATGGTCCCATTTATTGCAAATTTTAGTACTAAGATGACCATTTTTGTCATATTCGAGAAGTAAGTCCAAAAACTTTGTATTTGGCAAAAGTGATATTTGATGTAAAGTCAGTACTTCGGTGCTGACCCGGAAACCGATCGTTTTGTAACTTACAATATCTAAATTTTGCAAAATTTTGTTTAAAACTAAGGAGTATCTCCCTCAGGCATATCGCTGTCTTTAGCTATATATAAGATGTAAGTGGTCGAAATGCGCATATGCAGAAAATAAATTTACAGTAATTTCGGAATTTTGTCATTTGAGATGTACGTTGTCAGTTTTCTGTAAATTTTAGTAATGAGACGGCTAATTCAATTGTTGAATTGCTGCTCATAAAGAATTGATATATCGACATGACACAAAATTTCCTGCCCATTTATGCAGAGTGTACCAAGTTCAGTGTTGTGCGCCATGACTTGAATTGATTAAATCAGTCTTTCCTATAGTGTAGATTAAATAAAGCCACAATATTGTGGCTTAACTAATCCTAGTGTGAACGCATTGTGGTATAACTTAATTTAACCTGGGATTGATTGATTGATTGATTGATGTTTAACACCAACTTCAGCAATATTTCAGCTATAACGTGGCGTGAACTGTTGATAATATTATGAGCAGGCCTGGGGTCAATTACATTGCAATGTAATGCATTACATTACCATTATTTTGTGAAATAAGCATTACAATTACAGTTACAATTACATTTTCTGCCTCATGTAATGCATTACATTACAATTACTTTGCCTCTGTAATGCATTACATTACAAATTACTTTTTTTGTCAAAAATAATGATAAAAACGTTATTCAAAGAAAGATTTTATGAAACTAGGCACAAATGATGCATTGTATATCACCTATAAGAGAAGATAAGAATTTTATTATACTAATCAAGAACCCATAGAAGGCATCAATCAAAATACAGTAACATGTGTATGATTAGACAAAAACAAACAACTATATAGACCACTACTGGTCAACTATGTTAACTTTATATGGTTTACATTTCCACTGCATTTGATTATCATTTGGGTTTCAAAAAATGTCACCAAAAAGAGAACAAAGATCCAGAAAGTTTACCTTTCCAGCTAATGGTTAATGGTCCATCAGTAGCCTTCTGTCGTTTTGAAATTGTGATTTATGGTCTACATGGTATTTATATTGCAACAATTTCATGATATTTGAAACATTTAGATATTATTTCACAAACAAATTTGAAAAGAAGGCCACTGCACAAATCTACTAGATTTACATGTATTTTTGTTGTTTGATAATAAATACAAGTCCTACATCTACCAGAAGATGTTTAAAAGGAAATTAATTAACATGTCATCAAAATGATTATCCTGTATAATGCCTAATTAGGACAAACACAAATTGAACAAAGGATTAATTAAATTGCTATAAAAACATTACTTATTAATCAGTGGAATAAAACAACACAGTTTGATGTCAAAAATGTTCACTATACTTATTTTTACATTTTTGCTAAAGAGTCGGTAGAAAATTAATGGAAACAATGCAAATAGAATATCAAATTTAGCATTGTTTAGAATTTTGAAAAATATTATCTTCATTTTATCAAATCTTTTCTTCTACATTTCTCCACAGTTAATGTCCATATTTTTATTCAAATGTTTCTTTTATTTTATTATCAGTTTTAATTTATAGGGAATAATACATGGCAAAATCCGTATCACATGTCGTATCTTCCCGAGTTACCAATATCAGCCCGAGTGTCTCTGGCCCGAGGGATGATATTGGTCGAGGGATGATACGGCATGTAATACGGATTTTGCCATGTATTATACAGTTTATCATATATTTAAACAGAGGACTACTTAATCCCAAAAATACTGTAAAAAATGAAATCGGTAAGAGAAAAGCATGTATTTTGTGAAAAAAAAATTTCAAAATGGGCGGAAAGGACTGGAAGTTTGGTATAAAATCTAACATGTGAAGGAAAAGGGTTTGCTAGATTTTTAAAATTGACACCAAAATTCACGCCAAACAAATTTTTGTTACCCCGAAAAAATTTTTACCCCCCAAAAATTCACCCCCAAAAAAAATTTACCCCCAATTTTTTGTTTTACCTCAACTTTCATTTAAAAGATAAGTTGAATTTAAATTTTTTTTTGGAAAAGGGGTATGGTACAGGTCTAGCCATGCGATAAAGGGTATGTGATAAAGGGTAAGCCATGCGATAAAGGGTATGCGATAAAGGGTATGACGTCATTGTGTAAATACGGAATGAAAGTCGTGTACTGTATCACATATTCAAAACGTCTGTATTTATTACTAAACATATGATAAAAGTATTTATCTACTATTATTTTTTTTATTATTCAGTTGCCAGTTGGATTCAAGACAACAATGTCATGGAATGTAATGTAATGTAATGACACATTACTTGATTATTTACAAAAGTAATCATTACATTACATGTAATTGTAATGCAGAAATTGTGCATTACAAACTACTTTGCATTACATGAAAAAAATGTAATATTACATTGCATTACAATTACACATTACCATTACCCCAGGTCTGATTATGAGTATATATCTAAAACAGTCATATAAAAGGTATGGCTATGTACAGATAAAACAACTTCTAAAAGATAAAATCGTACGATAAACGATTTCAGATAAATAGATCAGATTTGATGAAATTTGAAAATTGGATAATATAAACTTATAATTTACTATACATATTAACAGCTTTTAAAAATTGAATAATTTTGTCGCCTGCGACGTTTGTAAACAATTCTTTCAGCGAATCGGCTGTATAAAATGTGCGACGTATGTCGGCAACATTGACACAGACAAGTAAAAGATGTTATATTGTGTAAGCACAATTACACGGAATACACTCATGTCGGTCTTCTTTATTTAAAATACAACCATGATTTGTTCGTGTATGTCCGATTCGCCACCTTGTCAGAACAACTTGTCCCTTCCGATTTTTTCCAGACGAACCAAGAAGGTTACCAACTTCTGATTGTATTCCGTGTAATTTATTATTTTTTAGCAAGTCCCATCTTTCTTGCCATATATTTTGGATGTATTTTTCTTATTAATGGTTTCATGACAGTGTACGGCACTGGACAATCCGCCAATTCATCATCTAATGCATCCTTTGCCTCCTGGACAAAAATTGTGTTTCCATAGATTCCTACATGACTAGGGATCCAAATATAAATGACTTCTTTGCCGGTAGCAACAAGTGACTTGTAAAACTCAACAACCTTCAGAATAACCGGGTGTTTTGTCTTTCGACTTTCGATTGCCAATAGGCATGAAAGAGAATCAGAACAAATTAAGAACTTACTTTTCCGCGATGAAGCTACAAATTTGAGTGCTAAATAGATAGCATTGGCTTCAGCAGTAAATATGGAACTTGAGGATGGTAGTCGGAGAGTTGCTGCTCGGTCTCCGAAGACAGCTGCAAAGGCCACTCTGTCTCCATCCTTAGATCCATCAGTGTGTATAGGTAAGTATTCGGGGTATTCAGATATTTAATTTTTGCAAACTCTTGCTGGATAACCAGAGGATTAGTGTCAGACTTTTTATATTTTCGTAGTTCGAAATTAAATACTAGTTTTGGTTAAGCCATGGAGGCTTTTTTTGGAGTTTGGATTGGTGCTCTTTCGTCCAGATGTATGTAAGCAGATTCTAGGTGTGGTTCCACACGAAGTCCAAAAGGTTTAATAACCTTTGGTCGTTTTCAGCTCTGTGAAGGGGTCTAAAACACAGTTGTGAGCAGGATTTGAAGGATACGCTTTTAGCTTAGTAGCGTATTGTAAACCAAGTTTGACACGTCTGTCTTCCAGGGATGGTTCATTAGCTTCAACATAGAGACTTTCCACCGGAGAAGTTCTGAACGCACCCAAGGAAAGACGTAAACCTTGGTGATGAATTGTATCTAATAATCTAATGTGTGATTTAAGGGCAGAGCCGTAAACGAAGCATCCATAATCTAACTTTGATCGAATCAACGATCGATATAAATATAATAAAACAGTGCTATCTGCACCCCAGTCGGTACTCGACACAACTTTTCAAATATCTTATGCCTTGAGGCATTTATTCTTTAGCATTTTGATATGGAGAAGAAAGGAAAGTTTACTGTCAAAGATTAAGCCAAGGAATTTGGCTTCTTTTATAATAGTAATAGGGTTATTATACAATTTTAGCTCTGGATCTGCATGCAGTTTCCATTTAAATGCATTCCAATTGTTTTAGAGCTTGAGAACTTAAAACCATTTTCTTTGTCCCATTTTTCAATTCTGTTCAAACAGAGCTGCAACTGTCTTTCTATGTTATTCATGTGCATAACATATCAGGAAGTCATCGACATACAGTGACCCATTTATTTATTTTTCAAAACAAGTTTACCTAGGATGATCTGGATTGACTTTCAAAGTATGAACAGGTCATCAGACATAAAAGTATGTAACAAGAGCAGAGCGAAACAAAATGGTCAACTATATGTACAAAATAGAGTCATATAAAATTGCAGCAATGCAATTCATGAATTTAGAAACTTATTCATATACACATATTGAATTTAAAACATCAATGCCTTCATCTTTACAAAAATTGAAAGGCATTTATATAGTTCTACTTTACATTTTTCAAGAGAGCCTCTACCTTTCTTTTACTATATTATTATTGTCACAAATAAATAAAATATGTTATTACCTAATTGTATTGTTTTGTTTGTTTTATTAAGTATTTTGTATATTGAACTATTTTGGAGATTGTTACAATTAAGTGTTCTATTTCACGGTGTTCTATTGCCTGGTGTGTTCTATTGCCTGGTGTGTTCTATAGCCTGGTATGTTCTATTTCATGGCTACTGCGATTGGTCAAAATGATTTCAACATGAATATTCATTACCGTTCTATTGCCTGGCTACTGTGATTGGTCAAAACCATCGCATGAATATTCATTACTGTTCTATTGCATGGCTACTGTGTTTGGTCAAAATAATTTTACGAATATGAAAAAGAAAGGAAATGGAGTAAATGTCAAGGAGACAACATCCCATATCCAGGTTAAAACGACCCAAAACAAAATTCATTACTGTTCTATTTCCTGGCTATTGTTATTGGTCAAAACCATATTTATTTTAGTGAAATGGATTTTTTGCGTTGAAACGTTTAATCGAATTTTATTTCTACTAACGTAGTTTTTTTAATAAACAACCTCAAATTATTGACAATGAGAGAAATACTACAAGACATGTTGAACACAAAAAATCCGCCAGAGTTCTGACTGACAGAACTAATTACTATGGTTTTAAAAATGCGTAAAGCAAATGCACATTCATTAACATGATGAAATCATTCAACATGAAAACATATATATCATTTTGCACATTTTTAGATAATAAAAATGTAAATTAAAAAAAATACAATTATATTTGTTCAGATTTACTACGCATTTTTGCTGCAAATGATCATTTGTGTATCAGAATAATACTATAAGTAAATAATTTGCAGTGAATTTGAGTTTTGCAGACGGCCGTTTCCGCAACTTATTTTTCTTTTGGTGCAGAATACAAAAAATACTAAAGTTGCATAATAAACGTTGAATTTCGTTATTTTTTGTGCAGATTAGGTAATAAAACGTTTATTTAATTTGTATTCAGACAATAGCTCAGAAGTATTTTCCCTCGGTAATGGAAACTGCTCAGTGTTCTTTTGCCCTCAGCCGTTAGCTTCGGGCAATAGAACACTGAACTGTTTCCATTACCTCGGGAAAATATTCTGGTCTATTGCCTGGCTACAATAACTGTATAAAATTCCCCCTACAGTTATAAAGCACAAAAGACATATTTATTTATCTATTTATTTTACACCAGAACCAGAAATTCGTGTTCTTTGAACGTGACATCAAGGGGCATGGTCGCCTTTTTCATGTGATCACAATAGCAAAACTGTCAAGATATGTATATAGGTCTAATGACCTTAGAGACACCAAATAACGGTGACCCACCGTTGCCATTATGTACATTCTTTATCAATGTTAAGCAGACGATTGTCTTACTAAATGATTGTACGACAAAAGCGTATTAAATACTTTTCCTTGTTTTGTTTCGATATTTTACACAACATTTTAACCACGTTATATTAAAATCACAGTCAATTGTTAATTCAAATTACATTGTCGATTCTTGAAATATTTATAACTTCATTTATAAATGAAAACATAAATCACATACATGTAATACATTTGGCCAAGTACAATTTTGTAACACCTTTTGAAATAATAAAATGATACAAGTGAAATAGCACAATTATGTCTCATGTGTTTTCAGGTAGTAGGTTTGTTCTGCTCCGATCTTCTTCAATTTAGTTCTGTTAAACTTATGTCTCTATAGTGCAGATCGATCAAACATTTGGAAATCCATCAGCCGAAATATTTGCAAAAGCTGATAGAGAACAAATTACCAATAAGATCGAAAAAAGGAAAACCAAAATCAGCTAAGGACAGAGCCATGCGAGAGGTAGATACGCCTTAAGTTTTAGAAAAAATTTTCTTAAATTTAGATATTGCGTGTTTTCCAAAAATAATATTTTTTAAAAATATGTTTTCGGGCCAGCATCGAAGTACTGCTAAAGGGTTGGTAAATACCTCAAGAAACTAACAGTTCACCAGCAGTAGCATCGACCTAGTGGTAATAAATAACAAAATAATGAAATTACTGTGAAGTTTCTGCATATGCGCATTTCGACAACTTATGTCTCTATAGTGCAGATCAAAACAAAACATTAGGAAATCCATAAACCGAAAGATATGTAAAAGCTGATAGAGAACAAATGACCAAAAGGATAAAAAAAAGAAAGCCAAACTAAGGACACAGCTATGTAAGAGGAGATACTCATTAGGTTTTAGCAAAACTTTCTTAAATCTACATATTGCATGTTTTCAAATAGAATTGGTTTTCGGGTCAGCACCGAAGTACTTGCTATTGGGTTTGGTGAATACCCTCGAGCCTAACAGTCCACCAGCAGTGGCATCGGTCCAAGTGGTAATAATATTAATAGATTCTGAAACTGACTTGACACAACACTTAACACTAAGCCGAAAACACACAAATTGTAATAAATTCACCAGCATGTTAACATTGAACCGGAAAGTTCTAATCAATAATTTAAAATATAACAAAATTATGTTGTCAATTTAGTAGAGGGAAATCACCAGAAAATTGTCTGTGTATTACCAGGACAAAGTTTGTATTATGTTACATAATCCATGTAGGTATAAGTACACTATTAGATCACCCCGCAGTAATTAGTCCTATACGATTACTGCATTCTGAACAAAATGAAATACTGTATACAGTTTGACTTTTATAGGAGCTCAAATATCAGAGGTCAATACAAAGTCCTTTGTTTAGGGACATAGTTTGAATGATAATGAATTGAACTGGCGGTTCGGTTCTCACTTACTTTAAAGCACATATTTCACAACTTTTCGGTAATTTTTATTTCTAAGAATTCAGATGTAAAAAAGTTTATAGAAAAATCACACATGATAATTCGAATTTGACTGCACTGACAAATTGTTCGACTTACATAGAAAATATATTGATCCTTTATTGATAAGACTAATTTTAACATATCTTTCTTTTTTTATTTCGTAGTTCATTTGAATTCTTTTATGTTAAAAAATCCCTGAATGCTTATAATATTTACGTAACAAATGTAAAACAGACTTGTGTTTTGTCGTACTTTCATCTTTTGCAACTAAAATGAATTTTAAATCATTGATATGTGGAAGTGTCTAACTTAGCCTCTCTCATTCTCAGTGTTTATATTTAAGTTATCAAGAATAGTTCCCTAATAATAAATGGATGGAATAACAAAATTACGGAACATGATTATCAGGAGACAAAGTCCTTGTGGTTAAAAAAAACAAAGCAGGTCGAATCCACCTGAAAAATTGTTGGCCCCAATGGTCCTGACTTGATACAGGCATTCCGAAGAAATGGTGGGTTATACTGGTTTAAAGGCACGCAAAACCTCCCCTTCCATTGCGATAGTGTTAAATGAACTTGCTGGCATTTTTGTAGGATCTTATGTTTTAGCTTTTTTCATTTATTTAGTTAAAAACGGACAATGTGAATAAAGGGGTCTTTAAAACAATTATATATACTAATCTCATAATTCCTACATACAAAGGAAACTGCCTGTAAATTTTAATGATTATCGTTGATTTAATCATGGTATTAACATAATTCAATATATTTAATTATAAGGCATATTTATCTTATTGAAAATTCATCGTTATACTTAATCTAACAGACTATTATCACCAAAATTGTCTGCATTGTTAGAAATAAAAGGAGGTAAAGAAAGTGATAAATAATCATCATATTTTGTTAAACATCACACTGATTCACACAAAAAGTATACAGAGGCAGATGTCATTGCAATGCTGGAAATCTTGATTGATAACTTATTTGTAGAATTTGGAGGACAAGTTTTCCAGCAGACAATAGGGATACCTATGGGGACTAATTGTGCGCCACTTTTAGCAGATTTGTTTCTTTATTCGTATGAAGCCAGGTTCATACAAGGGCCAGTTCAGAAAAAAACACAATAAGCTAGCCAAATCCTTTAATTTCAGTTTCTGTTATATAGATGATGTTCTTTCATTGAATAATCCTCAATTCAAGGATAACCTTCATCTTATATACCCAAAATGACTTAGAAATTAAAGAGACCACTGATACACCATCATCAGCATCATACGTGGACCCATACCTCTACATTGACAACTCTGGACGTCTGAAAACAAAACTTTACGACAAGCGTGATGATTTCGACTTTCCAATAGTAAACTTCCCGTTTTTTGAGCAGTAATATTCCCATTTTTCGGCATATGGCGTGTACATTTCACAACTCATTCGCTATTGCCGTGCCTGTAGTTTGTACAACGATTTTTTTAAACAGAGCGAAATTACTGTCTCAAAAACTTATACATCAAGGGTATGTTCAGTCACTGTTGCAATTGTCACTACAGAAGTTTTACGGTCGTCACCACGATCTGATAGACCATTACAATGTTTCTGTTTCACAAATGAGAACAGATACCTTTGGGTAGATCCAGAGTTTGTTACCGGACTGACTAACACCGACTGTGACAAAACCGGACTTTTCACTGGCAGTGTGACGGGCGCCACGCGTAGAGCAGATCATGCTTACCCTTCCGGAGCACCTGATGATACCTAAGTTTTTAAAGGGGTTCACACTGCTAGTGGTTTAGTTTTGTGACGTTCTTGTTTTCTTTTGTTTATTTGTTTTGTCTTTGTCATACTGTCTCAATTCGTGTTGCTGTGAATTGCAGTGATTTTGGATTTATGATTTTAGAATTTCCCCGTTTCTCGTTCTTGCTTCGATATTCGGTTTGCAGTTAGTGAAACATTTGATTTGATCTACACTGCAGTTGTCGACAGGTATCGAGATGGCCATATGAAGAAACTAAATTAAGAGTAACTTTGGTATTTTGAGATTTCGTTAAAAACCTTTAAACAAAACTATGGAAGAAATAAGTAAAATAGATTTCAATCCTGTTAAATTTTGACATCAACACCTGGTTAATACTAAGGTAAAGGTAACAAGTAAAAAGATTAAACAAGACAAATTACAATTTTTGCAACACTTTTTGAAATAAGAACAGAATACAAATGGCTTAGCACGATTACATTCCAGATGTTTTCTTCTCCTCAGAACTTCTTGAATGCAGTTCTGCTAAAATGCAATCTGTCTCTTGGATGAGTTATTTTAGATAGTAAAATTATAGATTCTCAAACTGGCACATTTTTTCAAAGAAAACTTTAAAAGGAAAAGCATGCTACGATGAAAAATAGGTGTGCAGTATGGTTTTTTTTCTTATTGACAAAATATTCACATTTGAAGGCATTATTTATCAACATCATGTTGGTATACCAATGGGCACGAATTGTGCTGCTCTACTCACAGCATTTCTCATAAAAACACATCTTTTGCTAAATTGATCCCATCGACCTACGACCTTTCAAATACAATTGCTGTTGAATTGCTACCGGACACTCATCGATTAAAGGGTTGGTTTGGCCATAATAACAATCTAACCCACCATTCCTTTTGAAATGCATGTACCAGGTCAGGATCATTGCAATCGACAATTAATCGGTGATGTCCTCCCGCTTTAGTTTTTTTGCCTATTATTACCCCCATGAAACAATACTTAAAATGGAACTGTAAGCAAACAAATGTTTGTTGTTTTATTACTATTAACCAGCATGTAAACATTGAACCGGAAATTTTTACTCAATTTTTAAATAAAGCAGAGGGAAATAATCAAAACATATTGCTTGTGTATTATCAGGACAAATTTTTTGTAGTTTTACGTGATACATGTGGGTACAGGTACACTATTAGGGCGGCCCCGCATTGATTAGTCCCATACGATTACTGCATTGTTAACAAAATTGTAAACCATACCGTTTGACTTTTCATAAGAGCTCAAATATCGAAGGTCAATACAAATTCCGTTGTTTGAAATGTTTTGATGATATTATGAATTATGAATGATAGGGACGGATAGGGAATGATAACTATCTTTCTTAGAATTTATAAATAGGTAAATTTAATTACTATATCTGTCAATAAATTGAATTGTACATTTGATGTGAATTAAACTTTTGAACAACAAAATACCGAAGTTACTGCTAATTCAGTTTCTTCATATGTGCATTTCGACAACTTATGTCTCTTCAGTGTAGATCATATGAAACATTTTGAAATTCATTTACCGAAATACGTGTAAAAGCTGATAGAGAACAAATAACCAAACTGATCTAAAACGAAAAGCCAAAATTCAGCTAAGGACAGAGGTATGCATTCTTAGTTTTAAATAAAATTTTATAAAATTTAGATATTGAAAGTTTGAAAATAAAATAAATTTTCGGGTCAGCATGGAAGTACTGACTACTGGGTTGGTGATCAGCAGAGGTATCGGGCCTATGGTAATAAATTACAAAATACCCAAGTTACTGCTTATTTAGTTTCTGCATATGCGCATTTCGACAACTGATGTCTCTATAGTGCAGATCAAAACAAAACATTAGGAAATCCATAAACCGAAAGATATGTAAAAGCTGATAGAGAACAAATGACCAAAAAGGATAAAAAAAGAAAGCCAATCTAAGGACACAGATATGTAAGAGGAGATACTCATTAGGTTTTAGCAAAACTTTCTTAAATCTACATATTGCATGTTTTCAAATATAATTGGTTTTCGGATCAGCACGGAAGTACTTGCCATTGGATTTGGTGAATACCCTCGGGGACTTACAGTCCACCAGCAGAGGCATCGGACCAAGTGGTAATAAAATTAACAGATTCTGAAACTGACTTGACACAATGCTTTACACTTAATTGAAAACACAATATTTTGATGTTTTATTACAATTCACGAGCATGTTAACATTGAACCAGAAACTTCTATATCAATAATTTAAAATGTAATAAAATTATGTGAATTCAGTAGAGGGAAATAACCATAAAATTGTATTACCAGGTCAAAGTTTTTGTTTTGTTACTTGATACATGTGGGTATAAGTACAGTATTAGAGCACCCCCGCAGTAATTAGTCCTATATGATTACTGCATTTTAAACAAAATCAAACACTGAATACAGTTTGACTTTTATAGGAGCT